>MU675588.1:309347-362534 GCA_026770625.1 Nicotiana glauca
CAAGGGTAAAATAGCACTGAAGTATCTCTAATACAAATCAGAATGGTACCTGTAATGTCTGCACCTGAAGACTCGGCCTCTGGCCTAGCTGCTGGCTGGTCTCTACCTCTGGCGACCTGAACTCCACCTCTAAGACCTCTACCTCCACTTCTAACACCTCTGCCACCGCCTCTAGCTGGCTGGGCAGGCTGTGGAACCTCCGGTGCTTGAATCATAGCACGAGAANTCAACCTTTCTTCCAAAAATTCCAAAATTGCCCCCGGGCCCGCTTGGTAAAAAAATGAGGTTCGAACCAATTTCATGTCACCCATTCCCCCACGAGCTCGAATATATAATTTGTTTCCAAATTCGACCCCAAAAAGAGGTCTAAATCAAAGAAAATTGAAAAGCCTTAATTCTACCCTTTTCCCCCAATTTCCACCCTAATCCATGGGATTTAAGCTTAGGTATTCAGTAATTAATGAAGAAAAATGAAGGAAATAAGTGAGGATTTACTAACCCAAGTGGTCTTGAAGAATGGGGGCTTCAATGGAATCCTAGAGCTTGGAGAAGAAGAGAGCTCGTGACAATTTTTGAATAAAACCCGAAGTTACTGTTCTGGAACTTAAGAAAATCACTAGGCAAAATTTACCCTATGCGTTTGCGACATAAGGGTCGCGTTCGCGAAGAAAAGGGACTGGCAAGCACCGCGATCGCGGAAGGTAAGTCGCGACCGCATATAAGGAAAGGGGCTGGGTCCAGGTTTCGTACTATGCGAACACGATAAGAACCACGCGAACACAATGAAGAGGGTTGTAAAGCTACGCATTCGCGAGCATAGGAATGCGAACGCGAAGAGGAAATTTCTGGGGGCCTCAGTTTGACTTACGCGATCGCGACGATGGAGACGCGAACGCGAAGGAGACCAACACTGAAGCTATGTGAACGCGAGGGGGCTGGTGCGAACGCGATGAAGAAGATCCCTGTGTAAAAATTGCAAAAAATCTGCTAACTCCCTAAGTCTAAAACTACCCCGAACACCTCCGAAAACACTCTCGATCCCTCGGGGCTCTCAACCAATCACACGCACTAACTCAACAGCATCCTACGAACTTAACCGTGCGATCAAATTGCCAAAATAACATCATAAACGAGGAATCAAACCTCAAAATCATCACTTTTCATTCTACCTTTATAAACTTCAAACTTTAGATATTTAGGTCCGAAACACGTCAAATGGCGTCCGATTTTGACCAAATTTCACAGAAAGTGCTTAAACCATGTATAAGACTTGTACCGGGCGTCGAAACCAAAATATGAGCCCGATACCACAATCTTTTAATCCATTTTCATTTCTATTTTCTTTAATAATTTCAGAAAAACACTTTCACAGAAAAATTCTTTTCTCGGGCTCTAAACCTCGAAATTTGACTCCGTGCATATGCCCGATTTCCATATTTTTCTACAGACCCTCCGGGACCGTCAAATCACGGGTCCGGGTCCGTTTACCAAAAATATTGACCGAAGTCAACTTTAATCATTTTAAAGCCATATTTTGAAAATATTCATAGAATTTAACGTATAATCTTTCCGGCTATGCGTCCGGACTGCGCACGCAAATCGAGGCAAGTAAAAATGATGTTTTTAAGGCCTCAAAAGTGCGGAATAAAAGAGAAAATCGGTGATGACCCTTTAGGGCGTCACATATATGAGCAAGGAATAAGTGCTAGCACGTATGAGATGGTGATTGTAAGCCATAAGTGTTTAACCTAGATTATTGGGTGTTGTAGAGATTCTGTAATGAGTTAATTAGTAAAATTTGGTAGATGTGAGTTCATTGATGATTATAATGGTGCTAAGAAGGTAGTTATTAGACAAAGGAGGATGTAGTATCTCTTGTTGGTGGGAAGGAGGGATTGTTGGATGAAGAAACACCAATACTAGACGTAGTTGAATGTTATGCACTCTAGGTGTTTGATAAAATGCCAAAATAACGAAAAACTTGGAAATTTTTACTAATATTGGTCCTATTGAATTATGTTGATGTAGACTGAAGTTATAAGAGTAGTGGAAGGTTTTAGTATCACTAAAGAACTCCAACAAGGTATGTTGGATAAACGACTCTCTTAGAATTGAATCCCACAATGTTCTTTTAATCTCGAGTTGTTCATTATAAATTGACTATTCTGAATAAGCTTTGTGCCGAAAGATATATGTTCAATATGTGTTCCAAATGCTCTTATCATGTTATGTTATCCTTCGGGAATGTGTTCAAAATATGGGTTGCGTATTAAAAAATTATGACTTCTAGTCGTGTTTCAAATGAAAGCTATCCCACCAAATTGTGTAAGAAATCTCAATATGCTTAAGACTCTTATTTGCTCACATCTGTACTTAATGTATTGAATAGAAATGCCTTGTTGTTGATAATCCATGATGATGTTTTAAAATGAAATATGTGAGCATGAAATATGAAATACGACCAACTTGCCAAAAATGATATTACATTTGGGGTCACTAATACCAATAAAATGAAGAGATGTGTAAAAGATTATGAAATGAGCTGAAAGTCCTTTATTTAATAAACATTTTTGGGAGTATCATTAGTAACTGAGGAAGGGTAGGTTGAAACAACCTAACCCCGAAACTACGCGTGCCGGTGTAGGAATGGATTATGGTTATTCCCCTTATTTGGGATGAGATTGATGTGATGAGATTATTCCCCTTAAATGGAATGAGATAATTGCTAGAAAATGGTTATGTCGATCCACACGGCATTATGGTGAGACGTCCTAGCTGATCGGGTCGAGATCGGATGCCATGCCATACACATGGTGGTGACTGTGCTTGAAATTATGATTGAGATTGTGATTAAATGTCTTTAGGTGAGACGGACTAGGTAATCGGGTCGTGATCAGACTCCGTGCTAAATACACGGTGGTATATCAGTACTAAAGATCTCTGTTTATTGTAAAAATGGTAACAATAATTAAATTTGATTATGGGACTCTAAAAATGCGTGATCTATTTTTATGCCGGTTGTTAAGCCATTGATGCTATGTATGTGATACTTAAAAACGAAATAAGAGTTAATGATAAGGTTATGGTCAAATCGATAGGTTAACAATCGGGCCTTGAGCTTGTCGATTCGGTTGCCTCGAGGTCGATTCCGGGGCTCGACTGTGAGCTATCGAAGATAATCGAAGTATGACTAACATCTATAATAAAATCAAAGAAGGCTCTTTGTGGCCATTGATAAGCAATAAATGATGAACAATAATGAACATAATAAATGGAAGCAATAATATCAAGAGAATATCTAAGAGAGCAGAGAGAATGTTATTATACATTTCTTATGGAGCAGCTGAACCGACAAATCTTTTATAAAATGACAAGGAATCCCTTTATATAGGAGGAAAACCCCCATATAGAACAAAATACATAGATATAGGGATGGGACAACTGAATGACGCCCTGATTTGGGTTCAGAGTAGCCCGCTAGACTGTGTCAGCCCTGGCCTCATGCCTTCGGAACCACCCATTTCCACCATTACCGTGATCATTACAACCCTAAGGTCAAGTGTTGATGACCCTCAATGAAATATACTTGGCCGCGCCTCGAGCCTTCGAGGTGATCTTCCGAGGTGCCTTAATGACGAGAAATTGGACCCTTCGATTTTATCGTATACAGATAGTCCTGCGTTTCCTAGAACGAAGTGATAGGAAATGATTTTGAGCTTCTATTCCGAGGGAATCATCGCCATGACGTAAGCATACCAGAGCATTAAATGCCATGCCAAAAAAAAACCACGCAAGGATCGTCGTCAAACACGACTATCGAGAAGCCCACGAACCGCTATTAGTCTTTCCCTTCTGTTGTCCATTCGGTTCCTATAAATGCATCAACGGTTTGATAATTCTTACTTTCTCAACATCTTTAAATTCACAAAGCCAGACCCATACCCTTTAGCATCCTTCCTTCCTTCCTTCTTACTTTCTTAGAGAAATTTCATCATCATCATGGCTAGAACCTCTAAGACGGTTCCTCGGAAAGACAAGGTTGCCTCTTCATCTCAAACATCTAAAGGGAAACCCAAATTGATTCCCACCTTAGGACAATGTACTCCCACCGAGCTAGACATGTCGAAGGACTTTACTATAGATAAAACCTTATCTGTATCGGGTTGATGTGAACATGTATCCTGGTATATTAGTGTCATGACCAACGTAAGGAAGGTAAAGGAAGACTACCGATGGAGGGAGGCAAGGGAGGTGGAGATTCCCAGCCTTGACGAGAACATAGCATATTACAAGGCTGGTTTCCTTCACGTTCACTTTGGGTCCGGTCGATCCTTTAAGATCCCCTCCCTCAGAGATAGATCCAATTATCCTCGATTTCTGCGACAAATACCAAGTGACGCTTGGTCAAATCTATCCTTCTTTCTGGAGGATAATCTTGATGCTCCGCCATTTCTCTGATGGGGTCGGGGGCGAGACTTTTACCCTCACTCATTTGATTAGGTTGTATAGCCCTCGATTCTATTGAGGTTTAATTGGGCTTCACCACCTATCCAGAAAATCATTTTTCTCTAGCATTGACGAGTACAAGGATCGAGGGTGGATGAATAGGTTCGTCCGGGTGAAAACCTCGGACATCATTCTGGCCGGGAGGATGCCTTTCCTGGAGAAGTGGAACACACAACGTAAGTATTTTTTCGTTGAACATGTTTTGTGATTTCGTTTCCTTCCTTTTGAAAAATGACCTCTTTTTGGTTTCATAAGCTGCCACCTGGTATCCTGAAGCGGTCTCGGACCTGTCGATATGGATCGGGCGGTTACATACCTCATTCCCATATCTTCTCTGGCCTTGGCCCGACCTCGCTAAGAAATGGTGGGTGGCCAAGAATCATGGTAAAGTTCTCATGCCACCTATACTTTAGCCTTATGTTTCTCCCTGTACCCTTTGTGCTGATAAGTTATGGCCATTATGTACGTGCAGGCCTTGGTGAGAATATGTTGATGATACTGCCTCCAGGTGGCAAGGCAGAGACTTTAAAGCCCGCCAAGGGCAAGAAAAGGAAGGGCAAGGAGGCTGCCAATTCCCCTATGACAAAGAAACCTAAGGTACGTAGGCCTCGAGATGCCATTAGGATCTCGGCTTCAGCTTTCGAGGAAATGCTCGGCACTGGGGATGAAGATGATGATGAGATCGAGTGTCATTTGGAGAAGAGACTAAAGCCGAGCACAGAAGTCTCACGGGTTCCTCGACCAGAAGCCGCTGGATCGGGATGGCCAACTCAGGTCGGTCCCTTGTGGCGAAGACCCTTAAGGAGGGTGTTAATGTGGTTCCGCATCCCACGGCCGAATGTGGTGCAGTTTCTACTGGAGGGACCATTGTTGCCGATCTTAAAGGGTTCGTACAAGGAGCTTTTTGGGGGCAGGAGTTGCCCATCGGGGACATCGATGACCTGGGTGATTTTAGTTCGGGCCTTCGAGTCTCGTTAGGGGAGCTAAGGGATGCTCAGGCTATAAATATCGCCAAAGCGGGGGGTCCTCTCAAGGGGGAGGCGCGCTTGGCAACATTCTAGACGATGTTAGCGAGAACATCGATCTTGATGCTCCCGGCTCCGTCAAGGTGGCGGAGAGGTTCCTACAGTAAGTGATAGTTGTTTTATTCGCATTTCTTTTAGTCTCGAGCATTGCTCTTCATTCTTCTAATTTTTCTATTATGCCGCAGTGTAAAGAGATGTATGATTTTTCCCTCTCTCGGCTCCATGAGGAGATTTCAGGCGGTGAAAATGAGTGTGAAAGGCTTAACTCGAGGCTGCAAGAGTCGGCGGCTTACTCTGCCGAAAGGAGAAAGAGTTTGGCAAGCTCCGGGCTGCTTTGGAAGGAGAACTCCGGGAAAAGGCTGATCTTACTGAGCAAGTATTTTGCCATGCGTGAATCCATCTTTCTCTCCTATAGTTTGATACTGACTGACTTATTTTTCTATTCGCAGATCAGACAAAAGGATTCACATATCAGGCAACTGAAGGTAGAGATCCTCGGGCTGAGGGAGCAAAATGAGGTAGCGACCTCAAAGCTGGCATCGACCCATGCTCTTCTCAAGAATGCTCAAAATGATATCGCTGTACTAGTTGCGGCCAAGTTTGAGACCGAAGGAAAAGTTGCTACTTATCTGAAGGACGCAGCCATGGCAAACCAAATTGCCCGTAACATATCGAACGAGGCCGAGCTGAAACTGGATCGGGCTATCGATCATGCTAGAGTGAAGGCGAGGAAGGAAGTCTTCGAGGCCAGAGGCTTCGATTTTTCATCCGAGATTGAGGAGGCCCGAGAATTGGAGAGAAAGTCAGCGCTCTTGATCGCTCCAGATTAGGATACTGGAAATGGTTGAGAGGATAGTGGAGATGAGGAGTAGACCTTGTGTCGCTTTGCTCTTTTTCTTTTTTCTTTTCGTGTACGTACTCTCGGGGGAATTAGTCTTGTAAAGACGACCCTTGTAAATATTTTTTTGGCAATGCAAAAAGGGTTTTTCTGCTCCAAGTCTTTCCATACTTTTTGTCCCGATGCTCTTGCGGAGTTAGCATTTGAATTTTAACATTATCTCTTTGGAGCACGTATTTGGAGTGATCAGGATCCCAAAATCGGGTCCCGTCTTGAAGTAAGGTTGACAGCTTCTTCGGGGTCGGTGCTCGTGATAGCGAGAAACCCTCGAGGCCTTAATACCTCTCGAATCTCATGAGAGAGCAACATTCGTGCAATGTGAAAAAGGGTTCCCAGGATGGTCCTGCCAGTACATTTCCTAAGAAAAAAGGTGATGTTAACATGGCCAGAATTAATTGGCCCTCTGGGTAGGTGAGCATCCGCTGCTTTGCCCCTATAGATTAGTTCACCTACTTCTCAAGTAAAGATTCTGCTATTCTGAGTAACCATTTCTTCCATAGAACTTGGTGCTTTGTGCTAGTTCTTTTGTCGTTTCAACTCAAAATCTTTTCCCAAATCTATACCCCCTCTACTTATTTCATTGCAGCCATGACTGCTACATCGATATCTGCTTATCAAGGATAGGAGAGTTCTGCCTCTGTTCCGCGTCCGGTCGGTGATACACCGTCGGTGCCCAGTGAGCGAGCCTCGAGGTGCTTTGTCCCGAGGAGAGACTTTATGATGGAGAGGCCTCCCAAAGTTCAGGACATCGGGAGAACACGCCGAGTTTCATCTCATCGGTAGGGGAGAAACACCTCGAAATAATCAGAAAAGACTGCAGATGGAGAGAAGGTGTGGTACTACAAGTACCTTCCTCTGGGGAGAGCATCATGACTTATGTCGAGGGGTCTTAAGCGTGTATACGCATACTTTTAGGTCGGTTCCCCCCGACCGGGTCATGCTTCAGCTCTGTCGGAGGTATCGGGTTACCTTGGTGGAGTCTCATCCATCCCTTTGAAAGATAGTGCAGACAGTAAGATACTTCGCAGATAAGGCCGAGCTTGAATTTACCCTTAGTCATCTCATGAGGTTATATCGGCCACTGCGTTATCGGGGTCTGATTACTTTGCAGATCCACCCGGTCTTTTGTTGTTAACGGCAAAGATGATGAGGACCAAGGATGGATGAGCTGGTTCATTCGAGCTCGGACGATCGATATCATTCTTGGAGAGTTTTTTCCCTTTCCTGAGAAATGGAATTTCACATGTAAGTGTCATACCCGTATTTTTATCACTTTTACTGGAGGCGGGCTCCATAATGATGTTTTTCTGGTTTTGTTTTTGCAGCAACTCCTTAGTTGCCGGACGAGGTCCCTAATTTGGCCGAATGGTCTCGTAAGCTAGAAGCTTGTTCGACCTATGATAAGTGCAGGTGGAGAGACCTGTCTAAAGGGAGATGGGAGGCAAAGTATCTTGGTAGGCACTTGGTGGCCTACTTCCCCAAAATGGTACTTTTCTTTTAAGTGTACTAACTTAGCCGCCGCAAGTACTAGAGATTTTCCCGAGAGGAAGTTGTGCCTTCTGGGGAGGAGGAGAGACTGCAGATCTCAGGGTCGATGATAAATGAAAAGGGTCTCCGTGGCATGAGGAGGCCCGCAGTGGGGTGAGTCCTTCTTAGCGGTTCAAAAGAGGCGATTCGACTGATCTTCCGGCTTTGGAGGCCTCCACTTTTGAAAGAACATTCCCCATTTATGCTGAGGGTGCTTCGAAGGGAAAAGAGCACGTGGTGCTTTGGGAGACATTGGATCGGCTTTATGGTAAGATTCGGTAGCCGGCATAGGATTATTCTTGTTTCATATCCTTCCTTTCTTATTGAATTCTCTTTCGTAGGCCTTTGACATGCTTAAGTCCGAGTTGCTTCGCTATCAGGATAGGTTGCGGAAAGCTTCGCATAGGGAGAACTCCCTTAAGCTTCTTTGCGCGAGAAAGGAAAGTGAGCTAGTGTCCTTGTGATGTGAGGCGGACCGAAGCCGGAGCTGCGAGGGCCGCCTTGAAAGACAAGTATCCTATATTTCATGTTGACGTATGCTCCTCCTTTTATCTTCGGAGATTAATGTTTCGATATTCCAGTTGGAGAGCAAGATCGAGGAGCCGGAACGACTTTGGGGCGAAGTTGGCCAGGCCAAACGTGAGTTTAGCAAGCTGCATGCTCTTGCAGATGCCCAAGTTGCGACCAAGGAAAATGATGTGGCTAAGGTTTCTGTAAGGCCCCGAAATTTTTTTTTCCAAGTTTCGACGTGCCAAGGTAGGCTAATTATTTTATTTTGTGTGCAAATGAGGATTCATTATATAATGGGTATCAATTGGATAAGTTAATAAACGTATAATTCATATTAGAAGTGAATTGGGGTCTAAGGAGAGGCCTAAGTTAAGCCAAGTTGGAAAATTTCATATTAGACGAAATCAGTAAATGAGTGCGCACAATACCTCACTTTGAACAATCATATCTCCAGTTATTTAAGGAGTTATATGATGTAAAACCTATCAGATTAAAGCCCTTTGTGTCTAGTTTCTAATGCAATAAAATGTTCATCATTTGGAAGTGTATACAGAAAGTTATGACCATTTTACCGGACATGCATCACCAGCACGCCGAGGCACGCGGCCGCGGCGTGGACCGCGGGGATCACTGCCTGGAACCGCGGGGTGGACCGCGGTGGAATGCCGCGGACCACGGGGGAACATGTGATATGTCTAAAATACCCCTGGTCAGTGTAAAAACCGAAGGGGGTATCACCTTTCCTTTATTTTTGTCATTCAAGCTCGAATTTGGCAAGATTTCTTTATCCTCCCAAGACCTCCAATCCCTCCCATCTTCAAGGTAAGTAATCCTTATGATCTTGGTGTGAAATTCCATCATTTATACACTAATATTGATGAAATCTTCGCATAAACACATAGATTTTTCAAGAAATTCCTTCAAGGGCCCAAAGAAGGGTTTTGCAAGATTTCTTCCAAAAGGTAAATCCTACACCTTAGACTTACATATAGGGGGTTATTATGGAAATATGAGTATGGATTGAGTATTGTAACTCATGGGATAGTGATTGGAAGCCATAAGTGCCTAACCTAGGTTGTGTTGGTATTGTAGAGATTGTGAGATGGGTTATTGAGGTATGATTCTTGGGGTAATAGTATTATGTATACATGCATGTACAAATTAGGTTTGTGGGAAGATTGATGTATATAAATAAATAATGATGGGGTTGGGGAAATGAAGGAAGTCTTGTAAAAGAGATTAAAAATCAAGATGCTCAACTAGTTTTTTATAAAATGCTCAAATGAGCTGAAACCATGAATACCTTTCTAATTTGTGTTCAATTTTGTTATGTCTCAAAGTAGATTGGAATTGCTAGAATTTTCGGAACGTTGTAGTAACTTAAGGAAAGCTTAAACGAGGTATGTATGGCTAACTTTAACCTTTGTAAAGTCCCCTTGTTTGGTGTACGGGTAATTAGTATGTGTTTACTTACGTGGACTATTTGTAGATTCTTGTGATTAATGTGCCTTGAACGTTGTTGGGTAAGTCTTCCGATATGATGGTGCGAGTAAATGGAAACAAACCAAATGTGTGGGTGTGAATGCGTTGGTGTAGTAAGAGCTGTGTAACAAATGTTGGAAAGAAATCGTAATTGATGCAATTGAAACAACTGTTGCCGTGGGCAATTATCGTTGTGACTTAAATTGTACATTGGGCTGTTGTATATAATGGAAATGGTATTGATGGTTATGGAAATTCTTTGTGAAATGTTGTTGTTATTCCTCGAGAATTGTTGTTGTAGTTCTTGAGAATTGTTGTTGTTGTTGCTCTTTGTGAATTGTTGTGGTTGTTGTATTGTTTGTGAAATGTGGTTGTCCGGTGGGATTGAGTTGCGTGCCGCAACACAAAATGATAAATTGTGGGTTGGGGCGATAAGGGTGGCCGAGGTAATAAGGGTGGCCGAGGTAATAAGGGTGGAAAGTGATCGAAATCATTATTGAAATGAAAATATGAGAAAGTTGTGAAATCATTGATGTGAGAATGTTGAAAGGGGAAATGGAGAGACTGTAAACCTGTTTGGCTTGATTGTTCCTTTCATGTGTATTTGATTGTTGATTCCATTACTACTTGTTACTTGTATATGGTTTTAGTTGTGATCGAAATCACTATTGAAATGAAAATATGAGAAAGTTGTGAAATCATTGATGTGAAAATGTTGAAAAGGGGAAATGGAGATATTGTAAACTTGTTTGGTTTGATTGTTTCCTTTCATGTGTATTTGATTGTTGATTCCATTACTACTTGTTACTTGTGTATGGTTTGAGTTTACTTAGGGCAAGGTTTGTTCATGCATACCAGTACAATTCAAATGTATTGACGTCCCTTTTGCCTGGGGCGCTATATTCGTGTTATGATTGTAGGTGGATCCATAGCAGGTACTCCAGTCCACCGACCGTAGCTCCCCTTCACTTTCCGTCAGCTGTATTGGTGAGCCCCTTTTCTCTCGGGGCCCTGCGTGGCTCATGCCACTTTCTTTTTATTTTGGAGTCATGTTTTGGTATTTGTTTAAGGTATAGTCGGAGCCTTGTTACCGGCATTCCTATATTACATTACTCTTCAGTTATGTTAAAAGGCTCCGTAGAGAGGTTGTGGGTAGTGTCGGGTGTTGGAATTAAAGTAAGAATGTTTATGTTCGGCAAAGATTTATAACTTTTGCAATATTTTGATATTTATGATTTAAGCTGCTAATGGACATGAAATAGAAGTTGTTAATAAAACACTTGCTAAGTATGATTATTAGAGTTCTATTTATTGATGAATCGGTTCGGGTACAATGAAACCTAGTAGGCTTGCTCAGTCGGGTTCTGTCGGTTGAGCGTCGGTCGCGCTCCTCAGTTTTTGGGTCGTGACAGTTTCCACACTTGAGGTGCAAATCCGGACCGCTCGTGCGAATGATTCTGCACGAGTGAACATGATCCTAAGGCTTGAGTCCGAGATTTCGAAGGCGAAGGCCAAGGTTGTGAATGCCCGAGCTAAGGCTGTACTGAGCAGCACTTGGGCAAGCCAGAAAGTGGCGGCCTATCTGAAGAGTGCTATCACTACTAGAGCTGAGATAAGGAGAACTCTTGGTCGTGCGAGCAGTAGTAAAGAGTATGCAAAGTGCAAATCTCGGAGGGAAACTCTCAAGGAAATTCATGCCAAGGGCTTTGTTCCTTCGGAAAGGATCGAGCAAGCCAAGGCGGAAGAGTACGATGTTAAGTTCCTTCTGTCCGATGCCGAAGATGGTGAGAACGAAGCCGTCGGGTCATAGTCCCCAAAGGAAGAATTACCTCTTTCTCTGTCTCTCTGTATGTAACTTTCATAATATCCTATAAATGGAGCTTGTATTTTATTGCATGTATGTATAAGGGGGAAACCTCGCGATTCTATATCTTTTGGTTTTCTATTGTCGAGATTTTAGCTAGATCAATTGGCCTTTGAGTTGGTAGGAATCCTTAGATTCATAATATGGCCCTGAGGCTCGTCGGGCTGACCCATAGGCTTTTATGTACTCGGCCGATGCGAGCCTTTAGTATAAGCTGGCATTTGAGCTCTTATGCTTTTGTTTTTAGTCATGTTTTGATCAACTATTTTGGGTTTAGTTTCCGAGTCAAGTTTTGACTCGAGCTCATTTGACCCTCAAGTTTTGTATTTGTATGGGCTGGCGATAATGGATCTTATGCCTTGGGTCAAACTGACCTTTTAGTGTAAGCTGACATTTGAGTTCTTACGCTTTTTGCCCTGGGGCATTTTTAGTTAACTATTTTTGGTTCAATCTCTAAATCGCGTTTCAACTCGAGGTCATTGGACCCTTAAGTTTTCGTAGTTTAAGCTGGCGACAGTGGCTCTTACGCTTTAAGCTGGCGATAGTGGCTCTTACGCTTTGTGTCAGGCGATCGTTTATGTGGGTTAGCGATAATGGCTCTTAAGACTTGGGTCGATGCGACCTTTTATAGGCTTTGGTTTTCTTTTGTTAAGGACTTTTGAGATAGTTTTTGCCTTATTTTTCGACGGTTTGAGAAGAACCTCGATTACGAGTTGTTATGTGGCGACGACCGATCACCTCGAGAGGTTTGGATCTGCGACTGAGTATCTCGAAGCCAGTGATTTGGAGCTGACATGGTCGAAGCACTTTTGCCTATGTCAAGGGTAACCTATTTAACCAGTTCTTTTCAAAGTTGATTCGAAGTAATTGAAGGCTCGTGATTTTGTAGAGATGGTCGGGCTTCCCCGAGTCGCATTAGTTTGGCTGGTACAGCCTTATGAACGTAGTCATTTATGTTTTGCCGGAGCCATTTTTGATCCCGAGTGAAGTAGTTTGGGCGATATATCAAAGGTATGACTTTTAGGGGTCTTACAATTTCGAATATAACCTAAACTTTGAGATAGGGTTTATGCCTTCAGTAAGGTCTTACAAAATTTTCAGGCCTTTGAGGTCTTACAGTTTTTAGATACTTGGTACAAGTAAGGTTCACGCCTTGCTTGAAGTCTTACGGATACTGTTGCTGCATTATGTAGGTCTTACGAGATCGAGTCTACCCGCTCGAGGTCTTATGGCCTCGGGTTTTTTAATGAATGGAGATTGGTGATAGTCCCCGAGTCATCGGGGTTATTATGGCTGGGGAGCAGTTACTTGTAGACTTGGTATTGCCACATTGAGGGCTTATGAGTTTGGAGTCCCGACCCGGAGGTCGTTCAGATGTTAAATTGTCGACGCCAGTCCCTGAGTGTTTGGGATGTTTTCGACGGATGAATCATTTTTGCGTAAATGTTGACTTTCTTTTTGGAGTGCGAGATACTTTGACAAAAGGTGTTCTTCGATTATAAGGTACAAGTATACATGCTTCCGCCATCGGGGGCCTGGCTATATGGACACGGTTCATATGAGAGTTTGGCCCAATAAATCATTTTCATATTGATACCCCAGGGGGATGGCCCCCCAATGTTTGGGGTTAATTGTAAGAGAAGCCTCAAATACTTGTTGAGTCTTCCTGAGGTAGCATGTGGATGTTGCCTCGTTAAAAACCTCGCCGGTAAAACCCTTTTCGGGATAAAAAATCGGCCGAAAGAAAAGAGTGCAACAGATGCTTTAAAACCTTAAGGTTTTCGAGCTGGGTTAGTGCTTTTGACTGCTTCGGCCGGGCGATTCATAAAGGTTAGTATTAAATATAAAATAAAAAGGAGATGGTTATACCTGAGTGGCGACAGTGCTTTTGGACCTTGGTGTTCGTTCACAAGATGTGGTACGACCCTTTATTCAGATATAACCGCGAGCGTGTCTCATGGTTTCTACCTTGTCGTTGGTTTATTTCCTAGTCTCTTTGTTGGTGGAGACTTTGGTGTTTCAGCTAGTGGCAGCTATCTCAAAAAATCGTGTGCATGAGATCTTGCAGCTCGTCCACTTTGTTATTTTTGGTTATTTCTCTTTCTGGAAGCTAATTTTTGGCTCGGTCATTGAGGAATTCCCAAAGGTGACCATTGTCGAGCAACCGTGGCACTTCCTCCCGGAGTTGCCAAAAATCCTTGGTCCTGTGTCCGTGTGTGTTGTGAAATTAGCATACCAAGTTATGGTTCCTTTGTAAAGGATCTGATTGCATAGGCCTGGGCCATCTGGCGTCTCTGATTTTCCTGATTGTGAACACGATGTCTGACACATCGATGTTGAAATTGTATTCTGATAGGCGAGGTGCCTCCGCTGGCCCCATGTTCCTATCGAATCCGACTCTATTGATGAGTCCCTGAGGATTCTTCCCTCGGTCTATCCTTCATTCATTTTGAGGTGTGTTATGCCTTAGGTTGTTCCTCTGGTCTTCGATGTATGGCTGATATCTTTCTTTGTTTGGCTTTGGCTTCTTTGCTAGGAGCCTGCTTGGGTATACCGAGCCCAAGGTGGCCCCCAGCTGGTCATCCTCGACCCTGATTTTCGATTGGTATCGGTTATGGACATCCCACCAGGTCACGGTTTGGTACTCGACTAGGTTCTGCTTCAACTATTTCGAAGCCACCTAGCTTCGTTTGTTCAGACCTTGAGTGAAGGCCTACATCACCCAGTAATCGGAGACTGGTGGTAGTTCAATTCATTCCATCTAAAAGCGAGATACGAACTCTCACATCATCTCATTATCTCTCTGTTTAATCTTGAAGACGTCGCATTTCCTTATTGCTACTTTAATGGCACCAACATGTTCCTTAATGAAAGAATCCGCTAACATGGCAAACGAATCTATCAAGTTTGGGGCCAGGTTGTGATACCACATCATCTCCCCTTTAGAGAGCATTTCCCCGAACTTTTTCAGTAGGAAGGACTCGATCTCGTCGTCCCTTAGGTCGTTTCCCTTTACTACACAAGTGTAGGCGGTGACGTGCTCGTTGGGGTCTGATGTTCCATTATACTTTGGGAGGTCTAGCATTCTGAATTTCTTTGGAATGGGTTTCGGGGATGCTTTCTGTGGGAATGGCTTCTATACGAACTTCTTTGAGTCTACACCTTTCAAGATCGGGGGCGCTCCTGGAATTTTTTTTAACCCTGGAGTTGTAAGTCTCGACCTTCTTATTGTTGGCTTCTATCATTTTCTTTCCCGATTTGATCTTTCTGGTGAGGTCCTCGAGCATCTTTACAATGACGGGATCGGCTATCGACCCATTATTACTCGATCTCTCTAGTACCTGTTCGGCCGGGGGAGTTGTCCCCGGTGCTTCTGTGCTAGGAGTTTTGTGGTGGCTTTGCAGCTGAGGAATAGCCAACTGTTGTGCCTGCAATATTTCAAAAATAACATGAAGGCTAACCTCCCATTTTTCCTGTGCTGGGATTTTCTAGGCTTCTTGTTGGTCGCCTTAGTGTATGCTCCTGTTAGTACGGGAGCTTATTTCGACGTGTTGAGCGTCGCGTGAGACTTCGTCCACCAAAATTGGTCCTGGTGCATTCTCAAGGTTTCCTGGTGGCTCACCAACACCTGGAAAGGCCACACCATTCTCTTCGTGGTTCTCAAGGTTATTGTTTACTGAATCAGACATTCCGACCTGAAATCAAAGATCTTTGGACAAGAAAAAACGTGAAACTGTTTACCGTGAAGATGGTAACACCAATTAAATTTGATTATGGGACTCTAAAAATATGTGATCTACTTTTATGCCGATTTTTAAGCAATTTATGATATGTATGTGAGGCTTAGAAATGAAATAAGAGTTAAGGATAAAGTGATGGTCAAACCGATAGGTTAACAATCGGGCCTCGAGCTTGTCGATTCGGGGGCCTCGAGGTCAATTTTGGGGCTCGACTGTGAGCTATCGAAGATAATCGAAGTATGACTAATGGTTATAATAAAATCAAAGAAGGCTCTTTATGGCCAATGATAAGTAATAAATGATGAATAATAATGAACATAATAAATGGGAGCAATAATATCAAGAGAATATGTAAGAGAGCAGAGAGAATGTTGTTTTATATATCTTGTGGAGCATCTAAAGCAACAGATCCTTTACAAAATGACAAGGACTCCCTTTATATAGGAGGGAAATCCCTACATAGTACAAAATACACTAATTACATAGATATGGGGATGGGACGGCTGAATGACGCCCTAATTTGGGTTCAAAGTAGCCCGCTAGACTGTGTTAGCCCTAGCCTCATGCCTTGGGAACCCTGCATTTCCACCATTACCGTGATCATTACCACCTTGAGGTCGAGTGTTGACGACCCTCGATGAAATATACTCGGCCGCAGCCTCGAGCCTTCGAGGTGATCTTCTGAGGTGCTTTAATGACGAGAAATTGGACCCTCCTATTTCACCGTATACAATCTCCCAATATAAAATTTGGAATTTTACTTTAAAATTTATCTTGCTCCTAATTTGATGATTTGATATTATTTGAGGCTTCCGTTGATTCTATGATTGTTCTTTCTTGTATTATTACTCGTTCTATTGAGAGGGTGTTTAGTCATACATACTAGTACTATTCCATATGTACTAACGTCCGTTTTGCTGGGGGAGCTGCAACTTTAATAGATGCAGTTGGTTCCATAGCAGGCGGCATTGATCAATGATAGCAGCACACCCTCTTCCCAGCTTACTTGGTGAGCCCCACCTCATTTCGGGGTCGTCTATCTTTTGTTCCTTGTGTATTCTATTTTGCGGTAGAGCCGGGGCGACACTATCATAGTACTTTTTTGTATCTATTAAAGCGGCTCTGTAGGCATAGTCTAGGTTGTACTTTGGTGTTGGGAAAGTCAAACTAGTTATGTTGTGTTTGAATCACTTGTTCCACTTTAAAATATCAAAGTGTTTGTAATTTGAGACTTTAAAATGAAGTAACTAATGGTAGTGAATTGGTGTTATATATATGACCTCCTCATTGTCTAATTCATGAAAATATATCTTCTCTTATTCATGAGTGAGCTTGGGTAGAAGGCAATCTAGCAGGCTTGCTCGGCCGAGGTGTCTCAATTGAGTGGCAGTCGCACTCCCTGAAGTCCGAGCGTGACATTAATGGATATTTTACTAGTGGTGATGTTGATTCTTATGATGCACCACCTTTTTGGGATGATGCAGGTGATGACTCTTTTGACTCTACTTTAACTTTGTTGGAAGAAAGTTTTGACCTTTATGAAGAAATGAGTCAAGAAGAATGTGTTGATGATTCTTCTGATTCTATTTTCATTCCTTTGGCAAAAAGATTAAATTTTTATACTGATATGATCAAATATGAGTGTGTAGATTCCTTGTTGGACATTGAATAAGTTACTTACAATGACATAAATGTACAAGAAGAACATTTGTATTCCAATGAGTTGACTTTTCTCGTATTTGATCTTGATGATTCTTATGCATATTTATGTGATGAATTTGTTGAGTGTGAAAAGGAAAGTATCATTTTTTATGCTAGCACTAGTATTAATTGCTTTACATATCTTATTTCTATTTTTGAAAGAACATTCTCGTTGGATTTTGCTAATGCTTCTATGAGAAAAGGTAAAAATATTTCTTTTGGTATTTTGAGTGACCATTTAGAGAAAAAAGAACTTAACTTATTGATTAGTTTGTGAAGGTTCAACAAGAGAAAGTTGCTAAGGGTAGAAAGGCCTTGAACTAACATTTTGGCATACTTTTTATCAAGAGCTTTTTCTTTTGCCCAAAAGCAAGAATGGTATGTACGTACGACTTTTGCTTATCTTGTGTTTATCTAAGGTCTTTGCGGTAAATATTCTTAACTTTGAGTATTGTGATATTCTTTATATGATGATGCATGATGAGCTTGACATCTTTTCAGTTGTCATGTGAAGTTGTTGGCAAGTGTGTAGATATTTGGGAATTAAAATTTGTGTTTAACCCCAGAGTTATTTCTTATCATGGTGAAGTGTCTTTCTTTGGATTGGAGAGTATTATTTTTATTACTTCTTATGACACTTGGTTATACCATAAAAGTGTGTACTTTGTTGAGGATTTTACAAGACTGTGATTTTATTGGAAGCATGCAACTTTACACTTTCTTGATTCTTCTCATGAGTATTATTTTTCTTATAGTCAAGTTTGTGTCATTTATGTAGGAGATGTGTTCTTTATAGATTATGACACTTGGCTATATCACAAGAGTGTCACTTTTGAGTGCAATATTGTGATATACCCACTCTAGTATAAATAGCCCTTAAGGCTTTTATTTTAGGTAGACTTGATGAATGATAAACTTGAAGACATGAAAGTTTCACACTTTATCCTTATCTTTTAATTAATAAATTTATGTTTATGCCTTTAATTCCTTTATTAATTTATTTATACTTTCATTAGTGTTAAGTTAGTGTTAATTGGTGAGCATTAGTAGTGAATTCTTAATTGCTTAATTACTTTTATCCTGGATTTCAAAAGTTTCCAATCTCTTGAGGTCATAGCTTAGGGTTATAATTGATTAGGTTCATAGAGGTAAATTAGGCTTCATATCCTAATTAGTTGTTGTTCTTCCAATCAATTGTAGGTCTAGCTCTTAATTTCATAGCTTACGGTTATAACTAATTGAGTCTATAGAGGTAATTAGGCTTCATATCCTAATTGGTTATCGTTGTTCCAATCAATTATAGGTCTAGCTCTTATTTTTGATTCATTATATTTTGCTATATTCATGTTTTGGTTTGTTGTTTGTATCACCAATCCACATAACCCAATGACATGTTCTCAACCAAAGATTATTCCTTTCTCTCATGGTAATAAGCCTTAAAACCAAATTTTCACATCTACCAAGGGCCTTATTATCACACAAACACAATGTAAAATCCTCAACTAGCTACAACAACTCATGAATATATCCACAAGGTATGACTACACGACGCAACAAATCACCCATATGCCCATAGCAATAATTCTGACCACAATAGTAGCCCATTACCAAACTCGGTACCAGTAAATAGTCTTATATTGACTGTAACCTTGTTCCAAACCTTCCCAACACTAACAATGATGCAAGAAAATATGATACTCATAACTACTTACCTGATCAACAAGCCACATCAAACTCCACTTGGGTACATACATCACAATCTAATCCCCAAGAAGCACAACCTGAATATGACTGAACATGGAAGAGTGATATGAGAGAACTATCAAACAAGTCCAATAGGTATAACTCCCCATCGATACCACACTACGGATCCAATCAACAAGGAAGAAACAAGATACACACAACAATCACAACGAATCATACCCTAACAATAACTCACCGTGGCATATAGCCCAATACAAACACACCTATCCACAAAGAACACCAGATCCCTTATCCTGCACTCGGAATCACAAGTAAGATAAACATCTCAACAACTAATACACCCTACTAACTCCATCCCGTAGAACAAAAATCACAACACATTACAGACTTTCCATACCTGTAGAACACCAAACCTCAAGTCGGACCAAACCATCCAGAAATCACATCAAAACCTACCGTATTTAACTAACAGAAAGTCTACCCAAGCCTCATGACCCTACAATAACGACCAAATCAAAATGATATACATGGGATATCACAATAGAACCCTCCCCCCAACTAGCGTGAATATATTAACAGAGTACTAGAATCATAAAACACAACCATATTTGATGCAAGGTAGGATGGATCGTACAAATAAATGGGACCTGGCCGTAATAGCACAAATGCATCTCTATAACCAGCCAAAACCATATATGTAACGATTTCATCTGGTGCAACAAGTCCAACCAGGAAAGCATAACAATGGGCCTGGCCTCCCGCTCTAGAATGACCTTTACCCACCTGATCTGCACCCCTAGCTGGTGGTATATGTATAACAATAACTAGAGCGGGACCCATAGCCTAAATAATCTATTGTGGAACTTCTATACGGAGTCTGGGACAATCTCTCATCATGTGTTTGGTATCCCCACACCCAAAGTAACCTCTCCATTGACGCAGCTATAGAAATCATCTAGTATGGATACTCTAGTACCCATGGATATACGAAGCACCATGTGAAGCCTGTGCAAACTGAATTGGCTGACCCATAAAAATTCTACCATGTTGCACCTTGCCTCCAAAATAGGGATCGTTAGATCCTCCCGATCCATAAGCCTCTTAGCCTTTTTATCCTCCCTCTCTTAGCCCCGCATACCCTCCAACCTCCGAGCGATCTCAACAACCTACTGAAATGGAGTATTTTTATCCAACTCCTAAGCTATGAATCTACAGACTCGCTCTCTAACTGTAGAAACCAAGGCAGGTGAGTGACGGGACAACTCACTAAACTTGATGGCATATTCTAACACTATCATAGTGCCTTGACGCAACTGCTCGAACTCTATGCACCACGCATCGTAGAGGGTTTGCGGAACAAACTCCCTTAAAAATATCTCTAAAAACTGAGTTAAGTAAGTGGCGATGTATCCACTGGCCTACCTTCCTCATAATCCTGCCACCACCTATATGCTACCTACGATAACTGAAATGTAGTAAAAGAAACTCCGCTCACCCTACGATACCAATGGTGCGGAGAATACGATGGCATTTCTCAAGAAATCCCTACACATCCTTGGTAGTTATGCCATTGTAAGTAGGAGGGTGATACTTCTTGAACCTCTCAAGTCATAGTTGCTCCTCCTCAAATGCCTATGGCCTAACTTCAAGCTGATCAACATGGACCCGTTGCTCTGGAGTACGGGTGGTGGGAGTCTGAGCTCCTCCCCAGTCTATGAAGTAGGTGGTGCAACTAGAATCAATCCCAATGGAGCCAATGTACAACACTTGTTCATGAACTAAACTAAAGTCTCTTGAAGTCCAGGTGTAATAACAAGAGCCTCCGGTACCTGTCCCCCAATTAGAGGCACTGGTGGTCCTCAGTTGCTTTATGGCAGGTGCTTTAGCTGTAACACATGATCCTCCCTAGCCTCTGCCTCTACCTCTGCCCCGGCCCCTAGTAACACCGACTCTAGGGGCAGTGTCAACAGTAACTACAACTCATGTCCTTACCATCTGCAAGAGAATAAAATAACAAAGGCTCAAACTTTGAATCAATAATTCAGCATGATAGGAATGAAATAAGCGAATTTTCCTAATAGTTCTATAGCCACTAGAAGATAAGTACAGACATCTCTGTGTCGATCCGAAAGACTCTACTAAACTTGCTTCTAACTCGTAGCACCTATGAGCCTAGAGCCCTGATACCAACTTGTCACAACCCACAATTCCTCATTCGAAGCCATGATGTCACCCAGTCCCTTAGACTAGGTAAGCCTAACATATAGTGAGTTATTAACAAATTTAAACCAAATAATCATTTAACATGAACTGGAAATTCCCATACATAACCCAAAATATATATACAATATCCCAAAACCAGTAGTACGAAGTCATAAGCTGTTCTAAGAGTAACTAAGAATATCAAATACATCACTATTTGGAATAGAAGTAAACAGTAACAATGTAAAACTCCAGAAGGTGGCTCCTAGGCATGTGAGCATAGTGGTAGGTGTACCTTGAAGTCTCCCTAGTTAAACTGCAACAACTAGCTAACGACCGACACACTCAGAGGTAGCTGGATCTACACAAAACATGGGCAGAAGCGTAGCATGAGTATACCACAGCGGTACCCAAAAAGTATCAAGACTAACCTCAGTGGAATAGTGATGAGGTATAGTCAAAACACCTAATAAACATAAGAACTTGTACAATATGAATAAATGTCACGACCTAATTTTCTCGATAGGCCGTGATGGCGCTCACGTCACCGCTAGGCAAACCAACGGTGAACTAAGCGTGTATTTGATTTTTTTATTTTTTAAGATAATGATTAGTAGGAATTTATAAAAAAAAGTAAATCATAAACCAATGAAAACGTAAATACAGTAAATCTAATACTCAAAATCATAAAGTGTCTACCAGAATATCCCTAAAACACGATGTCACAAGTATATGAGCAACTAGTAGAATTTATAAAACCACCTATACTACTGTCTGGAATAAGATAGATAGAAAATTAAATACAAAAAGAGAGATTGTAGGTGCTGCAAAACAGACACAGAGGACAACTCACCATTATGCCTCGGTATAATGGGGGTATGCTCTTGAATAACTACCAGATGCACCTACCTCGGATCCTTTATGATTAGTGCAAAAGTGTAGCGTGAGTATATAAACAATATGTACCTAGTAAGTATCTAATATAACCTCAAAGAAGTAGCAACGAAGGGCCGACATCGACACTTACTATGTGCCAAAAAATGAAGTACAGAAACTCTAAATAGGCATGGAATACATCAATAATAATAAGACAATAATGAACAGTAAATAAGTGATTCTTTAACTAGATGTCAATTAAGATCTGCAATTAACACATACTAACTTTAACAAATACGAGCCATCAAGTAAATTATGACGTCTCAAGTCATGTAAGTAATATCAAGTGCAAGATCACGCACAATTTATGCCGAGGTCGTACGACCCGATCTAGAATAACGTGTACATTGCCAAGGATTGACCGGCATGAACCATAGATGCATCTATTATACTGCTGAGGCGTTCGGCCCACTCCACAAAAAGATAGAATACTTTACGAATTTCGATTTAATGGCTACTACAAGACTAATATACAAGGAGGCACAATTTCTACTAACGGTGAAGTAACCTACCAAAACTCAAAGTAAATGAAGTTCGGTCTTTACGAATCCTTTATCAAGTTTCAATATGATTTAAGCACTTAAAATAACAAGTAGAGTGCAATTAATACAAGTATTACATGATAGAGTCCTAAAACTACCTGGACTTCAGCATGATTTGTAGCTACGCATGGACTCTCGTCACTTCGTGAATACACATCACCCACAATTAGTAGCAAATAGTAATTTAAAAATCTAAGGGGTGAATTCCTTCTTGCAAGGTTAGGCAACATACTTACCTCGATTCCAAGTCCTTAATACAGCTCTTCAACCTCACTAGAACTCTTCGAACGGCACTGAGGGCTCCCAAACTAACCAAAAGGCGTATAAACTAATAAATATATGCTCAAATTAGATTTATTATCCAATACAATTTGGAAGATTCCTAAAATTCACCCTCGGGCCCAAATTCCCAAATTCCAAAAATTTTTGAATATAAAAGTTACCCATGACCTCCTGAATTCAAATATATAATTTATTCCAATTTCCACCACCAAAATCATGATCAAATTCCAATTTTACCTAAACTCTAGTTTCTTCACAAAATCCCACTAATTTCACAATTTCCGTGTAAATCTACCTATAATTCGCATATTTAGCTAAAAGATTGATAGGGATTACTTACCTCTTGATGTTGATGAAATTTCCCCACAAAATGCTCTCAAAAGTGCCTTAAGACCAAGGGGAAATGAGGGAAATGAAGCTAAGTCCCGTAATAAAGAGACTTTGCACCAATCACAGATGTCATATTTGCAACATCTTATTTACAAATGTGGTGGTCACAAATGCGACAAAAGCATCGCAAATGCAAAGCCTGGTCATCTCTGCCAAGGTCACAATTGCGACCAAAAACTTCGCAAATGCGAAGATGGACAGCTCGCAAAAGTGGCAAAATGTTTGCAAATGCGAACCCCTCATTGTTTTCCCTAACCTCGTAAATGCGAATCCCTCCTCGCAAATATGAGAACAAAACCTCACATTTGTGAGACCTGCAGCACCTGACCAGAAACAAGAATATTGAAGTTCTTCCAACACTTCGAATGCGCTTGAAACTCACCCGAGCCCCTGGGGCTCCACAACAAACATTCATGCAAGTCTAAAAAATCATACGAACTTGCTCGTGCAATGAAAATACCGAAATAACATCTAGAATCATGAACCGGATGCCGAAATGCATGAATTCAATCATGAAACTCAAGAACTTCTAGAAATACTTCCGCTCATTCGATTCCTTTTAAACCAACTCGGAATGATGCCAAATTTTGCGTACAAGTCATAAATGACATAACAGACCTATTCCCACTTCCAAAATCAAAATCCGACCCTGATAACACCAAAGTCTACTCCAAACCAAACTTAAAGAACTTGGAAAAAACCTTCAATGCGCCAACTTTCAATATTAAGCACTGAAATGCTCCCGGGTCATCCGAAACCCGATCCAAACACATGCATAAGTCCAAAATCATCATGAACCTATTGGGACCATCAAATCCTGGTTCCGAGGTTGTTTACTCAAAACGTTGACTCAACTCAAACTCGACCATTATAGGCCACTATTAAGGAAATAAGTGTTCTGATTTCAACCCGAACCCTTCCAAACCCAAATCAACCATCCCCACAAGACATAAAATAGTAAAGGCACATACAGGGAGTCTTAAGTAGGGAAAATGGATCTAAAAAGTAAAATGACCGGTCGGATTGTTACATTCTCCACCTCTTAAACAAATATTCATCCTCGAACTGGTCTAGAATCATACATGGTGTGCTGAATAAATGTGGATATCTGCTCCACATGTCCTCCTTGGTCTCCCAAGTTGCCTCCTCAACTGGTTGACCCATCCACTAGACCTTTACTGTAGAAATCTGCTTAGACCTCAACTGGCGAACATGCATGTCAATAATAGCAACCACTCTTCCTCATAACCCACGCTCTCATCTGGCTGAACCACATTGTTGTCTAACACATACAATCTGTTTGCATGATACTTCCAGAGCATTGGCACGTGGAAAACCAGATGAACTCCCGGTAGAATGGGAGGCAAAGCAAGCTCATAAGCAACCTCCCCAACTCACCTCAATGATAAACAAACTTGCACGACAAAGAATGAAAGAAAGAGAAGTTTTCCTAAGACACATGTAGCCTATCGAAGATAAGTACAGATGTCTCTATAACGATTTACAAGACTCTACTAGACTTTCTCATGACTTTTAAGACCTATTCAATCTAGTGCTTTGATACCAACTTATCACAACCCAAAATTCCACCAGAGTTGTGATGGCATCTAACCCTGCTTGCTAGGCAACCCGACAACCAATATATTGAAATAAACTTCAACAAAAAAATTAAATAGTCTCAATTACGACATAATATATAAATAACTGAAGTCAAAATAATGATACAATTGGAAACCATCCCGAAATATGGTGTCATCGAGTACATGAGCTATATAGATTAAGTAAATATAAGGTTTGAGCCAAATATAATACTTCCCAAAAGACTAAAGAATATTAACATGAAATAAGGAAAGGGACTTCAAGGCCTGCAAATGGAACAATAGTGTTATCTCAAAATATCCAACTAGTCCGGATCCGACTCACTTGAAGCTACCACAATCTACAACACCTGGATCTGCACATGAAGTGCAAAGTGTAGTATGATTACAACTAACCCTATGTACTCAATAAGTAGCAATCCTAACATCGGGTTGAAAATATTGACGAGCTTAGCGATGTCCAATACTCATATCCAACATCCAACATCAACAATAACAATATAATGATAGCAAAGGGAAAGGAAATTCAATGATATCAAGTTCAACTCTATATATCAGTCAAGGCGTCGACTTTATTGACATCAAATATCAACTAACATGAGGAAAATGAAACTTTATGCATGCATGATAAGTACTTATTCCAATGTCAACAACAACACAGTTTAATCATCAAGCAAACACAAACTCAACACATGCATAGTGTCTTGCACAATATCCCTCAAATATACTATCAGCACGCCCGCAGTGCCTAGCTAAAATCCCTTGAATCATCACACATACTCTAACTCAGCATTGATTGGGTGCCTAGCATAAGCCCCTCACTAAGCACATATCAAGTGCCTGTACTCAAAGAATTATACCTGACTTCGGAGGTGCAGATCCTAGCCTAAGTGTTGATTAGATCAAAAGTCAACGATCAATATCAGTCAGCTAAATATGAGGCCTGATGTAGCATCCACTCACAATCAATATCATCACGGATCTATGGTCCAAAATTGATCAATCCACTCAAGTCTCAATACTCACAACTCACAGTGCCATGATCAAAATACCATGCAGAATAAGCCAACATAGCATAAATCAACTCAAACACGTGTCACACATACAAGAATACTAACAACATGTGAGATAACATATAAATAATATATAGAGATAAATATACAATACGCGGATGTAATATCATGACTTAAAAATATGACTACGGCCAAGGAAAATAACTCAACAAAGTAAAAATAGCTCTATCATATCTCATATAGATGAATAGATGACCTATACATGATGTCTAACATGCATCACAGCTCACGTAGTCTACAAGTATAGAAAACACGGCATCAAAGGAATCATTATATGAAAGCAAGGGATATAATAGCCTAGATTCTACCCAGATCACGAAAAATTATGTTGTGCGCATATGTGCTTGTAACATCACATATGCGTCACCCCTACATATAAGAAACATCATTACCTATGGGGAAATACCCTCAAGCCAAGCCTAGGCAAATACATACATCAAAGCGAGAGAATCAATATTTCAAAAATCTATTGCCTCTAATATCGGCCTCGAACAAGTCAAATATAGCAAAAAAATAACTCAATAATGTCAAACAAGGGTATACGAACCAATGTCAAACAATAAAACTTTGATGTTTATTCAATTCTCATGAAGTCAACAACCCTGGGCCAATATGGTCAAAACTCGAGTCAAGAGGTAGATCCTAACTACCCATAACCACACGCGTCCAAATATGTAATTAGATTTCAAAACTAAGTCCATATCATAGCTCAAATCCCTCATTTTCATTTTCTTACATTGCAGGAACACCCCACCCCCAAATTTTTCTCCAAATTGCATGTTTTGGGTATTAATAATCTATGTATATTCTTAAAATAATACCAAAAATAATATGTAGAAATTACTTACCCCAAAGCCTTGCATGAATATCTCCAGTCCAAAACAACCTCTCCCAAGTATAGGGTTAAAATATGAGATAATGAGCCAAAATCCCAAAATACTCTCTATAACCCAGCTACAGGTGTCGCATTTACGACCAAGGGTTTGCAAATATAACTCTCGCAAATGCGACCAAAAGCTGGCAAAAGAGAACATAAACACTATGCAGTATATGTCAAAAAAATCGACCCAAAACCTCGCAAATGCGACCTTTCATCGCAAAAGCGAACTACCCCTTGCAAAAGAAAAAGTCACAATTGCAACACCAGCTTTACATTGGCCTCCCCATTCTAACATCGCAAATGCAATCAACAGTCTCCGAATTCGGACCTCGCATTATGCGAGCAGAACATCACAGATGCTATGTCTACAGCACTAGCAAAAATCCCAACTTCAAAAAATCAATCCGAAACCAATACGAAACTCACCCGAGCCCCTCGGGCCCACCTCTTAACATCCACCTAAGTATATAAACCTCACATGTACTCACTTATAAGCTCAAATAATCAAAATAACATCCACAACCAAGAATCAAGCATCAAAACAGATGTCGTATGCCTTCAAGTGAACTTCAAAAATTCACAACTAAGCATCCCATTCATACCTAACCAAATCGGAATTCAACCAAACTTTGCACACAAGTTCCAAAGGACAAAATGAACCTACTCCAAGTTCCAGAACAATAATCTGAACCTAATACCATCAAAGTCCAGGTCAAACTTGTGAACTTTCCAAACCTTCAAATTGTCAAATTTAGGTAAATAGAGTCAAAATATTTTAGGAACCTCCAAATCCAAATCCGAACATATGAATAAGTCTCAAATCACCATGCGGATCTTTTGGATCAAATCACCAATCTAAGGTTGTTTCCACAAAAGTTAAACCTTAGTCAACTCTTACAACTTAAACTTCCAACAATGAAACTAAATATTCCAATTCACTCCAAAACCTTCCCGAAACTAAACCAACCATCCCCGCAAGTCACAAAACGGTAATTAAGCATACGGGAAGCATCAAATAGGAACACAAGGCAAATACACATAATGACTAGCCGGGGCATTACAAAATCTGTGCTCATTTGGAGTTGATTTGGTTATTAAATCGGGTGTTGAATTGTTAAAATTCAAAGAATAAGTTTCTATTTTTAGTCAATTTGCACTTCAGACTAAAAAATTCTTAAGTATACGTAAAAATTAGCTACACTTCAATCCAATTAGGTATTAAGATTTTAAGTACAATTTTTTCACTTCAGACTTATATAAGTCTTAAGTGCGTGCAAAATTAACCAAATTTTAGACTAAAACAATCTTAAGTGTGTCTTAAATTTGGAATTTTTTCAATTTTTGACTCGCTAAGTTTGAAGTTGATCAGATTGTATACGGTTGAAATCGGGCCCACTCAATTTTACTGATTTATCGAGACCAGTTGAAGGATCAATGATCGATCCCGTAATAGATCGGATCGAGGCACGAGGACAAGATACTGAGTTTGAGATTATAGGTACCTATCAAGATCGAGGCCGATAGTGATTGAGACCAAATGAGACAGACATCGAGTAAGATTGAAGGAAGCATAATAACATAAAGGCGATATATCCATGACTGGTCGAAGATCATGGCAAAAATCTCAGAATAGGTCAAATCAAGGATAGTTAAGTAGATAATTATGGGATTTCCTTATGTAATTAGAGTTATATCATAATTAGGATTCCTCTACTATATAAAGAGGAGTCCTAATCATTTGTAGGGAACTTACATTCTGTGATATCAAAGTAATATAGCACTTTCTCTTTAATTTATACTTTTGTTCATCAGCTTGCTTATACTTTTAACTGTTTTTGTACCAATCAGCTTGAGGATATCCGAGCTCAAGGGCTGAATTCCATTCAAACACTATTTTGCTTTATCTTATTGTGAATTTCTATTACTAATCTTTACATTTATCAATTTGTATTAGGTAAAATCATGTGTCCTTAAAACCATATTATAAGTTTCATTGTTAACCAGTTTTAAGGGTAAACAGTTTGGTGCCCACCGTGGGGCTAAGCATAATAGTTATTGCCTTGTATTAATTCTCATCACACACTGCTTTACGCTTTTTCTCGTAAGTGTCTTTGATTTCAAGAATCAACATGTCAAACTCTCAAGTAGCACCCACTCACATAGACAACAACCTTGGTCTTCATGGTGAGAACAAAAATAGTCACCCCGAGAAACGGACCACTTCTAGTTAACCCCGATGAATTGTCAGCCGTAGACCCAATCGATGTCAGTTCCCATATTGCCATTAACGGGAATCTAGGCATCGACCCTGAAAATAGCATCCACAAAGATGCTTGAGCAGCCGATCATAATGCCTAGAGGTTGAAGAAGGCAGAATTAGCCTTCGAAAGATATTCGAGATGTTGCGGACTCAAAAAGCTACGATAGCACAACTCCAAAATAAGAATTGAGCGCCAAGAATAATTGAGTTCTAAACATCATAAGAAGTTGTTCGTAGAGCCAAACCTGTACCGGAGAAATTTAACGCCAATGAATCATGAACTAACCCCGCCACTATGAAGATGCTCTAGGAGCTCAATAAACGGATTGAATCAGGAGAAAATAAATCGAGGCAAATGATAAAAATGTAGAAACATACAACTCCCGGGTTGATCAAATACCGGGGGAACCACCGATTCTAAAAGGTTTGGATTCGAAGAAGTTCGTGCATAAGCCTTTCCCTCCAAGTGCGGCTCCGAACCCCATCCCGAAGATATTCTGTATGCCAAAATTCCCAAATATAATGGGAACACTAACTCTAATGAGCATGTCTCTTCTTATACATGCACAATAAAAGGGAATGACTTAGAAGATGATGAGATTGAATCCGTTCTATTGAAAAAAATTGGAGAAACTTTATCAAAAGGGGCGATGATATGGTACCATAATTTTCAGCCCAATTCGATAGCATCACAACAACTAAAGCAGAATTTAATTTAATATCCAGCTGTGACCTGGTCCGATGTACATAATTAATACCAGTCGAAGAACAGGGTCAAGGATGATCAATTAGGAACCCTTTCCAATTTTTTTTTACTTGAATAGGCCCTTCGCAAGAATTCAAAGGGACATTAATAGAGAAACCAATCGAACAGATATCGGTACCAACCATACAGAACAGACCATAAAAACAGCTGACCAGGATGTAATCCCGCTCGAAACGATCAAAGATATAATTGAGGACAGAGCTCCCGAGGGCTCATGAGTAAAAATGGATTTAAAAAACACGTCTAGCCCACAGAAGCACCACGACTATTAGAATCCAACTTCAGTATTGATGCATCAGGTATTGTGTCAGCCATTAGACGGATCAACGATACTATATAGCCCAGACCCCTATAGATCGATCCAACTTAAAGGAATCTTAGTCAAATATGCAAGTACCATGGTACCCATGGACACAAAACTGATGACTGTAGATAACTAAGGGAGGAGGTAGCTCATTTATTCAACGAGGCTCACCTCCAAGAATTCTTAAGTGATCGTGCCAATTACATTAAAAATAGGAAGGTGTGGCGAGGTTGCAGATTTCTGAGGAAATGGCACATGGTAGGAACGTGTGGAGGTCGAGCATTAGGGTTGTAGGTTAGGGGGTAGTTGAGTCTTGTCTTTACCATAAATTTGCAAGACTAGTTTGGTAGGGATACTATTTTGCTTTTGTTGTGTGTTGTATCATTCTTCTTGATTTCATATCGTTCCTATTTGTCATATTTGTTTCATATTATTTTGGTGGTGTTACTAATATTTTCTTCTTTGTCTTTTTGTCTTCTTGAGCCGAGGGTCTTTTGGAAATAGCATTTCTATTCCTTCGGGGTAGGGGTAAGGTCTGCGTACACTCTACCCTCCCCAGACCCCACTAGTGGGATTTCACTGGCTCGTTGTTGTTGTTGTTTTTCTTAGCCCAACCTAGATATGACAGGGTTCCCACCAGAGATCACTACCCATCGACTGAGCTTGGACCCAAAGTTCCGACCGATAAAGCAAAAGAGAAGGCCCTAGTCCGAGGTTAAGCATGCATTCATCAAGGACGAGATAACAAAACATCTCAATATAGGATAAATTCGGGAGATAAAATACCCTGAATGGTTATCAAACGTAGTTGTATTCCTTAAAAAGGGAAACATACTTAGAATATGCATAGACTATAAGGATTTAAACAAGGAATGCCCTAAGGATTCCTTTCCTTTGCCGAATATTGATCGCATGATCGATGCCACGACCGGCAATGAGATCCTTAGTTTTCTCGATGCCTACTCGGGGCACAATCAAATTCAAATAAACCCGGAGGATCAGGAAAATACTTCATTCATCACTAAATATGGCACCTATTGCTATAATGTAACGTCGTTTGGACTAAAAAATGTTGGTGCTACTTATTAACGCCTAGTGAATCGAATGTTCGAAGAACAAATAGGTAAATCAATGGATTTTTATATTGATCATATGCTAGTCAAGTCCCTGTGAGCATAGGACCATTTAAAACATTTGCAAGAGACCTTCGATATACTGAGAAAGTACAACATGAAACTCAACCTGGAGAAGCGTGCGTTCAGGGTCGGTTCTGGCAAGTTCCTCAGCTTTATGGTATCAAATCGGGGGATCGAAATCAACCCCGATAAAATCAAGGCAATCAAAGACATCATAGTCGTTGATAATGTCAAGCTTGTACAAAGGTTAACAAGATGCATAGCCGCCTTAGGTCGATTTATTTTGAGGTCCTTACGCAACCCGAAGGTTAACAAGACACATGACTGCAGACAATTGAGGGAGGAGGTAGCTCGTTTATTCAACGAGGCTCACCTCTAAGAATTCTTAAGTGATCGTGCCAATTACTTTAAAAATAGGAAGGTTTGGCGAGGTTGCAGATTTCTGAGTAAATGGCACATTGTAGGAACGTGTGGAAGTCGAGCTTTAGGGTTGTAGGTTAGGGGGTAGTTGAGTCTTGTCTTATACCATAAATTTGTAAGACTAGTTTGGTTGGGATACTATTTTGCTTTTGTTATGCGTTGTATCATTCTTCTTGATTTCATATCGTTACTATTTGTCATATTTGTTTCATATTATTTTGGTGGTGTTACTAATATTGTCTTCTTTGTCTTTTTGTCTTCTTGAGTCGAGGGTCTTTCGTAAATAGCCTCTCTACTCCTTCGGGGTAAGGGTAAGGTTTGCGTACACTCTACCCTCCCCAAACCCCACTAGTGGGATTTCACTGGGTCGTTGTTGTTGTTGTTTTTCTTAGTCCAACCTAGATATGGTAGGGTTCCCACCAGAGATCACTACCCATCGACTGAGCTTGGAACCAAAGTTCCGACCGACAAAGCAAAAGAGAAGGCCCGAGTCCGAGGTTAAGCATGCATTCATCAAGGACTAGGTAACAAAACATCTCAATATAGGATAAATTCGGGAGGTAAAATACTCTGAATGGTTATCAAACGTAGTTGTATTCCCTAAAGAGGGAAAAAAACTTAGAATATGCGTAGACTATAAGGATTTAAACAAGGCATCGGCAATTAGATCCTTAGTTTTCTCGATGCCTACTCGGGGTACAATCAAATTCAAATGAACCCGGAGGATCAGGAAAATACTTCATTCATCACTAAATATGGCACCTATTGCTATAATGTAATGCCGTTTGGACTAAAAAATGCTGATGCTACTTATTAACGCCTAGTGAATCGAATGTTCGAAGAACAAATAGGTAAATCAATGGATGTTTATATTGATGATATGCTAGTCAAGTCCCTGTGAGCATAGGACCATTTAAAATATTTGCAAGAGACCTTTGATATACTGAGAAAGTACAACATGAAACTCAACCTGGAAAAGCGTGCGTTCAGGGTCGGTTCTGGCAAGTTCCTCAGCTTCATGGTATCAAATCGGGGGATTGAAATCAACCCCGATAAAATCAAGGCAATCGAAGACATCATAGTCGTTGATAATGTCAAGCTTGTACAAAGGTTAACAATACGCATAGCCACTGGCTCTTCTCACTGATTAAGAAGAAGAGCAATTTCACATGGACCCGGGAATGTCAACAGGCCTTGGAGAAACTCGAATGATACTTGTTCAGCCCACTAGTGCTTCACACCCTGAAAGTAGTACGAGCAACTTTACTTATACTTAGTGGCCTCGGAGATAGCGGTAAGTGGGGACTTAGTTCGAGAAGATCAAGGTACGTAATTTCCTATTTACTATGTTAGTCGGACCCTAGGTGAAGCAGAGACACGGTACCCACACTTAGAAAAATTAGCGCTTGCTTTAATAAGCACCTCTAGGAAATTAAAATCGTACTTTAAATGTCACCCAATTTGTATTGTAACCACCTATCCCCTTCGCAAAATTTTGCACAAGCCCGAACACTCGAGTCGATTGGCCAAATGGTATGTCAAGATCAGCGGGTACGATATCGAATATCAACCCCGAACGGCCATCAAGTCTCAAATCCCGGCAGACATCATGGACAATTTTATGCCAGCCATCATACCCGAGGTCGAAAAGGAACTAATGTTAAAATTAGGTACATCCTCAGGAATGTGGACCCTCTTCACAGACGGCGCTTCGAACGTTAAGGGGTTTGGGCTAGGCATCATTTTGAAGCCACCTACAGGTAATACAATTAAATAGTCTACTAATACTTCGAAATTAACTAACAATGAGGCCGAGTAATAGGCCATGATTGTAGGTCTCAAGCTATCTAAGAGCTTGGGAGCAGAGGTCATCGAGGCCAAGTGCGACTCCCAACCTGCAGTAAATCAAGTCAATTGAACTTTTGAGGTTTGAGAAGATTGAATGCATACTTGGACAAACTACAAGTGTCTCTATATTGATTTAAAGAATGGACCCTACAACACGTACCTCGAGAACAAAATAGCAAGGCCGATGCCCTTGCGAATTTGAGGTCATCGATCGAAGACGATGAACTTAGCTCGGGGACTGTCGTACAACTTTTGAGGTCAGTAATCAAAGAAGGACACAAACTCCACAAGTCTAACCTGGGATTGGAGGAATAAATACATTGAATACCTAACGAACAGGAAGCTTCCATCAAATCCTAAAGAATCAAGGACTCTACGCACAAAGGTTGCATGGTTCACATTGGCCGAGGATGGAACACTGTATAGGAGAACGTTCGACAGACCATTAGCAAAATATTTTGGACTAGGAGACACCGACTACGTCCTACGAGAAATTCACTAGGGCACATGCGGAAATCATTCTGGTGCCGAGTCATTACTTCACAAAGTCATCAAAGAAGGAAACTATTGGGCTGATATGGAAAAGGATACTAGAGAATTTGTTCGAAAGTGCGTCAAATGTCAAAGGTATACGCCGATGATCCACCAGCCTGGATAGCAACTCCACTTTGTCCCATCCGGATGGTCGTTCATTCAATGGGGGATGCATATCGTCGGCCTTTTTCCATCGTCCCTAGGTAAAGCTAAATTTATTTTGTTTATGACTGACTATTTCTCTAAGTGGGTTGAAGCACAGGCCTTCTAGGCCTTCCCGGGTAAAGAGGGGCAGCTTTTGATACCTAATTTTTTCTCATATATTTTTAAATATGCATAAATATCTTTAAAATATATATATATATATATATATATATATATATATATATATATATATATATATATATATATATATATAAGCATTCACAAGGTTTTATAATTTTTTCCATGATTTTAAGGATTCAAATTGATTTGTTTTTCTCCCCGTTTATCCATAAAATTCCAATAATTATTTCTCAAATTATTGTTAGGATGATTTATTCATTCAATTTCCATACTTATACCAATAATATAATTTTTATGCATTTTTATAATCACATTTGGTATTTTTCGAGCTAAATTGCATATAATTGCAATGTTAGCCTATTTTAATGTATAACTATATTTTATATGTGTAAAATTGGTCCATATATTTTAAAATGTTAATTATATATTTTAAATCATTTTGGTATAGAAATATTATTATCAAAAACTATTTTATTATTTATTAAATTAAAATAAGGAAAAATGGCTATTTAAATCATAGCTAGATTTGGCTTTCAATTTTAGCCTAGTTGAACCTACTCCTAGCCCATTTCCTACCTAATTAACCCGACCCAGACCCTATACACTCCTACCCAAACCCAGAACACATCTACATGGTCTAATCCTGACCATTGATCTCCTAGATCAATGGTCCAAACAAGCCCTTTTATTTTTTAATCTTAAAGACCACTAACCATATCTCATTTCTGAGATTCCGCCGCCCTCAAACTCTCTCATATACTCTCTTCTCTCAACCTAACCCTAATCCCTCTTCAACCGCCGCCTCCTTCTCCAGTCATCTTCGGCGACCACCTTTCAACCCCAAGCCTCCAATGGCTCCTCCATCGCCTTGCTCATCATCTCTGAGACCTTCAAGGGCCCTGGGCCATGCCGATTAGGATCTAGGGTTTCTGTTTCTGTTGTTCATGGCTTCTCCGATGTGATTTTGGGCAAAATCACACCATATTTGTCACGATCTTTGAAGTTTATAGCAGGTTCTTCCGTTTCTATCTAGGTTTTGTTTGAAACCCTAACTTTGTTTGGATATCTTAAGATCTGTGCTATTTTTAACGATTTAAGTCTGTTTCTTTCTATGTTTCACACTCTTCCCAAACATCTTTTGAAAAATCATCAACTTTAAGTCGTTTTTACTTTCTTTAAAGTTAGGGTTTCTCAGAGTTCTTCTACACTCGTTTAAATTGATTTTTCTTTATGTTTAAACCTTTTCCTGGCATATCTTGACTGATTCTATGTTATTACTGCTCTTTCAACTTGCCTCTGTTAAAAAGCCCTAAGTTTTAAGGTTTTATTTGTCTTGGTTCTGTGTGTTAGCCTGACTACTTGATTCTTGTTAAGCTTTTGTGGTTACCATGCTTCGAAAGTGTTTTACTGAATCTTTAGCCTACTTATATCACTTATGTGTGATTATTTTCATCTTCTTTGTTCATCTCTTGCCTCTTTCTGTCGATATTACCGACCTTGCCTTTTTGCTACGTTTGTTTGATCTTCACTATTTATATGTTGAAGTATAGAAGCTTGACTCCCTTTTGTTTGATTCTGATTCCCTTAGTCGATGGTTTGATTGAAAAACTTTCTTTTAAAACCCTTAAATTCTACTCGTTCGTTTAAATTGACTGATTCCATTACCTTATTTGCTGTAGTACTTTATTTTTACTAAGTCATTCCTTAATTGGAGTTTTTTGAACTTAATCCTAATTGACTACTCTATGCTTACTAAAATTTGATTCTTTCCTTATTAATCATGTACTGATCCTTCTTACCTTATATATTGGTTCTTACCGTTTGAATTAATTCCATTAACTTAAGGGAGTACTTCCTTGATTTTCTAATTGATTGATTCTGAGTTCTTCAAGTATTATGCTACTATGATTTTTACCTTATTTACTACATGTTTTCAAACTATAAATACTCTAGCCTTTCACTACCACAGACACGAACACTGGGGTTCAAAAACTATCTCTCATACTTTCAAAATCTTTGTTCTCTCTCTTGTGCTATTTGTTATTTACTAGCCGGCTGCAAGCCAAGGCTAACCATTTTTGCTCTCTTGCTCTTTTCATTCTGCTTACTCTCCTCTTCACTGGTATGTCCTAGTTTCAATTCAAACTTCTAACAATAACAAGATTCTCTTGTTGTTTTAGTTCTTCTTGTTTCTGGTTTGCTTCTTTTTGTGGTTCTGTTGTGAAACTTGTAGTTAAGAACACATTACTAGCATGTTATTATGTATCCCCCTTCCCTTTCGATTAGTATATTCCTTTTATGTGTGTTTCTGAGCAATGTCTTACCAATTGTCTCATACCTGTTGTATGTTTACCATGCTATATCTCATGGATCCCAAATCCCTATCACCCCTTTATGTGGTTGTGTTCTTCATGCCTGGTTTTGTGACTATGCTAGTGTCAACTATTTCTGAGCATATCTAAACCAGTCCTAGACCTTGATGGGTTCTGTATTTGCAACCAATTGTTCTATGTGTCCCCAAACCCCTTGACCCCTATGTGTGACTATTGAATTTACTCTGTTCTGTGAACTAGCTGTGTTTGGACTCTGTTAACTATTCCAATCTCTTTTTCAAACAATCTCTACTGAATTACTTTCAAGAAAGGCTTTTTGATAATCATAGTTTCTTACTAAAACCTTTTCAACTTGTGTCCTACACTCCTCACTCTACTCTTAGTAAATAAGTTTTGCCCCCTCTAGTATGTGTACTGCCTTGGGATCCTTTGAGAACCCTCTAAACTCTAGCATATTGCGTCTGCCTTTCCACACCGCTCTTGTTCAATTCTGGGTTGCTAAGTCTATATGTAAGCACTATCCGGGATTCTTCAGATCCTTAGGGAACTTTGATGCACCTAGAGTCTGATTTGTCTATGGATCTAAGGTATTTGAGACCATTGGAGGCTTTGGGAAACCTGGGCCTAATTGAAGGCTCCTTATAGAATAGCTTCTTGGTTTTCTATTTTTATTTATGTAATTCATTCATTGGCCTGTAATAATTTGTAAAGAAGATATTGGGGTATTTAGTGAAAAGAGGTAGGTAGATACATATTTTCTGGGGTAAATCATGCTCTTAGGACTTCACTTTTTTTTTAAATTCTATTTGTTCGGAATAAACAACATGCTCATAGGACTTCTGCTCTTTGATCTGATTGCTTTGCCTAATATAAACCATGTCTATAAGGTTTTACATTTTGAGATGTTTAGAAATCATGCATATAGGGTCCAAACAATCATGTCTTAAAATTAATTTAATAATAGACATTATGCCTATAGGACTTAATCCAGATACAGTGAGTACTTCTGTATGTTTCCACATTTGCAAATCGACTAAAATCTGTAACACGCCTAGATATCATGCCTATAGGGAATTCTACTCGCAATTTTGTTTGTCAATCTGATTTAGTCTAATAAGTCACTTGATCACGCCTGGTTCGTTTTAAAATTAGTCTTATTAAGCATTAAGCACTTTCTGAAATAAATTCTTCCAAACTGCCCCAATCTCATTAGATATCATGCCTATAAGTATTAATGGAGCGTATTTCAAAAAAAAATTTGTTTCTGCATCAATATAGATATCAGTTCCTGCATATAGGCAAGCCTCTAGGGCATTTTCAAAATTGCATTCTCTGAAACTGTCTCTATCGCTTAATGTTTTCTGGTCCTAAAAGGCTTTAAAGGAGTCCCTAGGCAACTACTAGGGTATAATTTCTGAGTCTAAAAAAGGGTTTTGTTTATTTCTGCATATTCACCTAGATATCCTGTTTTAGGACACTGTTTAATAAAAGACTTTAACTATGCTTGAGTCGTGTTGCTTATGTGTTTGATTAAGGAGGAAACTCTAAGCCTTTTAAATTGCTCCAATTATGTGTGAAAGTCCTAAATGCTTTTTGATTGTCGCCTTAGAATTTTGCCTTTCAAAACCTTAAGGGGTACGTCTAGAACCACCTATAAGTAGAGGTCCTAATTCCCTCCAGGACCATTAAGAAGGGACGGGTAGCAACACACAATAGAGATCTTGACCGGCACTCGCTTTGCATGACCACTAAGGGGGTGGGAAGGGTAGATGTGGATATGATGACCAGTGCGCTAATGCCATGCATAGCCCCTTTGTAAGGAGTGATTACCAGGAATTGTACTGATGTGATCCTATAGGATAACCAACCTAGGACCTCCCTCTCCCCAAATCCTCTTTACTTGAAACTTTATTTTTCCTTTTTTATATATACAACCAGTTATTTGAGTTATACAATGCCCGACATGCTTTACTTACAATTATTTGATTTAATTATTTATGGACTAATTTGTGAATATAAGTTCGACCGGGACCCACAGTTGTGGACCAAGAGGGGTGCCTAACACCTTTCCCTCGAGGTTACTTTGATCCCTTACCCTAATCTCTGGTAACGCAAACCAACCCAAGAGTTAATCTCTCTAGGTGCCCTAACACACCATAATCCGTTAAGTGGCGACTCTTCAAATTCCTAATTCCAAAAAGGAAACGAGTCATTACACCCCATGAATGTCGAAACCCGAACCTCTCTCCCCGTCAAAAAGGGGGGGAGAAAAAGGGGGCGCGATAGCATGGCAACTCTGCTGGAGATATTTTTAGGCTCTTACTACAACGAACTTGCTCTTACAAATTAGTCCAAGAATTCTCATCATGTACCATTTTCCCTTCTTTTAATTTTTACTATCTGTTTTCTTTTAAGCATTTATTGTTCTTTATTCTTGAAACTAACTTATCATTTTGTTTCATTTTTGTAACTGTCTTTTAATTGTTTAAATACTGTATTTATTTTTCCTTACGTGAAAATACTTGACTACATATTATTAACTGCTGCATAAATCATGCTCCACATCATATTCCACTCGTGCGCATCAAATCCTATAGCAACACTTTAATGAGTGGTTGTGCTCTTCCTATTTACTACCCTTAAATTTGAAAAGGCTTATTTGCGATAAAACCAGTCGATCAGTGGTGCAGTCGATGGTTCCGTGCCTTCCCCCTCGAGTTGTCCGCTCAAGGGTACCAGTCTAAAACCCCATAGAAACCTTACTCTGGTCAAAATTGTGCATGCGTCATGGTCAAACCTAGCCGGATCAGTTATGTTGTCCGCATAATGATCCTTTAAGATAAGCCTTATCCAAAGTCCATCGGGTTTTCCATAATCCCAATGGACACAACCACATTCCGCGCATTAATTTGGAGAACTTAATGCCGATATGCTGATCATAAATGGATAAATAGTCGAGTCTGGTGGGGGTAAGGTCTAACCTTTTGTTTTGCAACACAAAAAGCAAAGGAAAGACAAAGATGTACAATTTAAGTGGAATTCGAAAGGAAAACATTGAGAAAGCAGAGATTTCCGACGGCCACAGTACGCCGGCCCCAAATGACCTGGTTTTAAGACTGGAACAAAAGGTACTAGAATTACAACGAGAACTCGATCAGGTCCGCAATTTGGCAAACTTGTCACTCACCCTCAATGTCCCTTACATCCACCAACAAAATGCAAAGAACCCAACACCTCCTCAAAACACACAAACCAACAGCCACAAAATCCTACCGCACCAAATTAATACGCAACTCCACCCAAAAACATCAATCCGCTGATAGTACCAACCCCACCACAACAACATCACCAACCAATTCAATACCCACCAACCACCACTTACAACACTCCCCAAAATACACCACTACTTGTTCCCGATCGACAAAACTCCACCAGTGACCACCACTATACCCAAGTTCCCGGCACCCATCAGAGCAACCCCATATATGTGGAAACTATACCACATTCTACCCAACCAATTTTTTGTACACCGGAACCCTCCGAAAAGGACCTGCTAATTAAGAACATGGCTGAAGAGCTTAAAAAGTTAACAAGCTGAGTTCAAGGTGTTGAAGGCGGTAGAGGAATAGAAGGTTTTAATTATAAAGATCTCTGCATACAACCCGATGTGGAATTGTCGGAGGGGTACAAACCTCCCAAGTTCGAAATGTTTGATGGCATAGATGATCCTAGGGTTCACCTAAGAACCTATTGTGACAAGATTTTCAGGGTCGGGAAAGATGAAAATATCCGAATGAAGCTCTTTATGAGGTGCCTTACTGGGGACGCGTTGTCTTGGTATATCAGCCAAAATCCCAAGAAGTGGTCAAATTGGGTAAGCATGGCGTCGGATTTAATGGACCGATTCAAGTTCAACACAGAGAATGCACTGGATGTCTTCTATATTCAGAATTTTAAGAAGAAACCACTGAGACATTCCGTAAATATGCTACCCGTTGGAGGTCGGAAGAGGCCAAGTTCAGGACATCCTTGGATGAAGAACAGATGAATAAATTCTTCATCAGGGCACAGGATCCGCAATATTATGAGAAGTTGATGGTTATTGAAAATCATAAATTCTGTGACATCATCCAACTCAGAGAAAGAATTGAAGAAGGAATCAAGAGCGGAATGGTAACAAACTTTGAGGGTTTGCAAGCCACGGATAAAACACTACAGTTAGGTGGCATATCGAAGAAGAGAGATGTTGGGGCAGTAATGGTGGCCCAGGGCCCAAAATCTCCACGTGTCTATCAAATACCCCCACCCACATTTCAAACACCTCCACCCACATACCAAGCATCACCGCCCACATATCGATATTCATCTCCTAGATACTCCCAACCAACCTCTGTCCATCACACCTATAACTCCTAAACATCCCACTTCCAATTACCACCAACTTGTTAAAATTATCCAAGACCACGACCCAACTTTGACCGCAAGCTACCCAGACAGTATACCGCCATTGCCAAGCCCATTGACCAATTATATGAAAGTTTGAAAGCCACCGGTTATGTCACTCCTATTCCTATTGTGGCATTAGAGAATCCATCCCAGTGGGTCATTTCGAACAAGACTTGTGCTTACCATTCGGTATGAAAGGGCATACCACAGCTGAGTGCCGGACATTGAAGGATAAGATCCAAAAGCTAATTGACAACAAGGCCATACAAGCAAAGAAGGCCTCACCTAATGTCTACAACGATCCCCTCCTTGATCACAGAGGTGATGGTATACATGTAATAGAAACAAATAAAGAATGTGACCCTGAAGGGTCAATCAGGCTTATTCGGGAAGGCGATGACTCTAAGGTCGCAGTCACACTTACCCCTATTATGGTTTAGACTCAAGCAGCTATTGAGGTTGAGGTAACTATATCAGATCCATTCGAGGTAGAAATGGCTCCTCCGCAGCCACCCCCACTTTATTTGAAGTAGAAGTGGTCACATCCTTCACTGTGACAGTATCAACCACACCCTGATTCAACTCAAAAGCAATACCCTGGGATTATGTCGCTGAGGCTTGGTAGAAAGGGAAGGCCAAGGTAGAGGAATATGATGTGGCATAGGGAATGACTAGGATCGGAAGAGTCTATATACCTGAATACCTAGGAGGTTCAAGTAAGGTGGCCATGGCTAGGCAAGCTATCATTGAGATTGAGCCAGATAATTTGTGGAGAAAAGTCCAGGCAAAGGAGTATTCCGTTGTTGACCATCTAAACAAAGTCCATTCTCAAATATCTATCCTATCACTATAGAAAAATTATGAGGCACACAAGAACACCTTAATGAAAGTGTTGAGTGAGGCGTACGTATCCAATAACATCACCGACGAAGAAATGGCCAACATGGTTGGGCAAGTACTTGAAAGCCATAAGATCATCTTCCACGAGGATGAGCTACCACCCGAAGGATGGAATCACAATCGAGCATTGCATGTTACGGTACAATTTGAATATAAGTTCATTGTCAGGGTCCTGGTTGATGGAGGTTCGAGTTTGAATGTTTGTCTGTTGGACACTCTGAAGAGTTTGGATAAAGGTTTCCATGAGATAAGGGTAGGAAGCATGAATGTGAAGGATTTCAAAGGTTCCTAGAGGGCCACGATCGGGGAAATCAACCTTTGCTTCCAGATGGGGCCAACATGGTTCGACGTCGAATTTTAGGTGCTCGACATACCAGCCTCATATAACCTTCTGTTGAGACGCCCATGGATCCATGCTGCTGGAGCCGTGCCCTCTAGACTACACAAAGCCGTAAAATTTGAATGGAACCGTCAGGAGGTAATCATTCATGGAGATGGGAGTAACCCCATCTACACCAGACAAACCATCCCGGCCATTGGACATAGAAGGAGGTTAGGAGGGGAGACCTATCATCACATTAAACGGGTCAATGCCATTGAGAAGGACAAGTAGTGGAGTAAAAAAATAGAAAGCATACTAGCATGGTCCGGATATGAACCCGGCAAAGGGTTGAGGAAGAACCTCCAAGGTATCACCAAGCTGATACAGCTGAAAAATCATGGTACCACTTTTGGGCTCGAATACTAGTATACATGGTAAGAGTACAGGAATTGGTCACCTCCGTGGCATGGACCGTATTACCCACTTGAGCAACCGGTACCACGTTTAGAACAAGGTTTCCACCAGGCTGACACAATATGGGGAACTACAGAAGAAGAAGCACTAGCTGGGCCGAAGGATCTGTTCTTGGAAGACGAGGACATTGATTGTTGTGCCATAACTAAGGAGGAAGAGGAAGAAGTCCTCACCATTCAGACTGTGGTGAAGGTAGTTGTTCTAAAAAACTGGACCATCACACCATCCCGAGCCCGCCGAGTCCCTGGGTAGCTTGGCAAAATTTATAGTCGTTCGAGACATTTAAAATTTCTAGCAATTTTGTTTTACTATTCCTTTGTTTCAAAATAAATGCTCGATTCATCGAGCGAAGCTTTGTTTGAACAATTTTTCTCAGTCTTAATCAAATGCATTTGTCCTTTATCATTATTCATTACTATTTTTATACTTTTCCCTTCTACAGTGTTATTATTACTTTTCCTGATGAACCAATGACTGTGACATGTAATGAGGCAACGTAACATGAGAATAGTGACTCAGAGGAAGAAGATGAGATACCTGAGAAAATTTTCAGAGAAGTTGAGAATTTTGAGAACAAGCCTAAGTCCCACTTGGATGAAACAGAAGTAGTAAACTTGAGAGACGCCGAGACCATCAAAGAGACACGCATCAGCATTCACTTGTCGCCAACAGAGAATAAAGTATACATCCATATTCTAAAGGAATATGAGGAAATTTTTGCATGGTCGTATTGCGATATGACCAGCTTGAGCACGTCTATAGTAGCTCACAAGTTGACCAATCCCATGTGTCCACCAGTCAAGCAGAAACTGAGACAATTCAAACCAGACATGAGTTTGAAAATCAAGGAGGAAGTTACAAAGTAGATCAAAGCCAAAGTTCTCCTGGTGGTTGAGTACCCAACCTGGTTAGCTAACATTTTTCCAGTTTCGAAGAAAGACGGGAAGGTCCGAGTATGTGTTGATTATCGGTATTTGAACAGAGTAAGTCCCAAAGACGACTTCCCACTGCCAAATATACATATCCTGATCGATAACTGCGCCAAGCATGAACTCCAATCCTTTGTAGATTGCTTCACAAGTTATCACCAGATTTGGATGGATGAAGAAAATGCATAGAAGACAGCTTTTATTGCACCATGGGGTGTATATTCCTACAAGATGATGCCATTCGGGTTGAAGAACACTAGGGCCACTTACATGAGAGCCATGACAACCATCTTCCATGATATGATACACAAAGAAATAGAGGTGTATGTGGATGATACCATTATCAAATCCAAAAGGGCCGCAAATCACATAGCAGACTTGAGGAAGTTCTTTGACAGGCTAAGGAGGTACAACTTGAAATTGAACCTCGCAAAATGTCCATTCGAGGTTCCCACAGGAAGTTATTGGGATTCATTGTAAGTCGTCGAGGGATCGAGCTGGATCCATCTAAAGTCAAAGCTATTCAGGAGTTACCACCATCTAAGAGCAAAAAGGACATGATGAGCTTCCTAGGACGTCTCAACTACATTAGCCGCTTCACAGCACAATCTATAGACATATGTGAACCCATCTTCAAGATGCTGAGAAAAGATGGTGATACAAGCTGGACAAAGGATTGTCAAAAAACCTTTGACATAATCAAGGAATACCTATCCACATCGCCAGTGCTAGTCCCGCCAGAACCAGGGCAACCTTTGCTACTCTATCTATATGTACTGGATGGAGCCTTCGGATGTGTTATGGGACAAAATGACGAGACAGGGAGGAAGGAGCAGGCCATATACTACTTGAGCAAAAAATTCACACCTTACAAAGCACGGTACTCTCTACTTGAACGCACTTTTTGCGCTCTGACATGGACAGCTCAGAAATTGAGACATTACTTCTGTGCCTACACTACATACCTCATATCCAAGATGGATCCTGGGAAGAACATATTCCAAAACTGATACCGACTTGAAAGTTGGCCAAATGGCAGGTTATATTAAGTGAGTTCGGTATAGTCTATGTAACTCAAAAGGTAGTCAAGGGACAAGCATTGATAGATCACCTCGCTGAAAATCCGGTGGGAGGAGAATACGAACCCTTGAAAATGTATTTTCCTGATGAAGAAGTATCATTCGTAGGAGAAGACATTGCTGAAGCATATAACGGTTGGAGGATTTTCTTTGATAGAGCCGCAAATTTCAAAGGAGTAGGTATTGGAGCAGTTTTGGTGTCTGAAATGGGTCAGCATTATCCTGTATCTTCTAAACTCAATATGGAATCGATATGAACATTCAGGATATGTTGGTGATCGGTGATTCAGATTTGCTTGTGCACCAGGTACAAAGAGAGTGGGCCACCAAGAATTCCAAGATATTTCCATATCTGTCCCATGTGCAGGAATTGAAAAGGAGGTTCGCAAAGGTAGAATTCCAACATGTGCCCAGAATTCAGAATGAGTTTGCCGATGCATTAGCCACTTTGTCATCCATGATACACCATCCAGATAATAGCTATATCGGTCCCATCTTGGCTAAGGATTCATAATCATCTGGCATATTGTGCTCATGACATCAAGGAGTACTTATCAAAAGGACAATACCCGGAGCATGCAAATCACATTCAGAAATGCACGCTCCGAAGATTCTCAAATCACTTCTTCCACAGCGGAGGTAACTTATAAAGAAGAACATCGGATTTGGGTTTACTAAGGTGTGTCAACACAAAGGAAGCTTCTAAGCTACTTGAGGGTGTGCATGCTAGGACATGTGGTCCACACATGAATGGTTTTGTCTTGGCCAAGAAGATACTCAGGGCAGGTTACTTTTGGATGACCATGGAGACGGATTGTGTTCAGTATGTCCGCAAATGCTCTCAATGTCAAGTACATGCCGACATGAGAAAAGTGTCGTCAAATGAGCTCAATGCAACAAGCTCACCTTGGCCATTCGCCGCCTGGGGAATGGATGTTATTGGTCTAATTGAGCCCACTGCTTCAAACAGACACAGGTTTACTCTGGTCGCCGTTGATTATTTCACAAAATGGATCAAAGATGTATCTTACAAAGCCGTAACCAAGAAGGTCGTCGCAGATTTTGTCAAAGATCGTATTGTCTGTCGATTCAGAGCTCCCGAGTCCATTATTACCGATAATGCCACCAACCTCAACAGTGATCTAATGAAAGCTATATGTGAAGCTTTCAAAATCAAGCACAAGAATTCCACAGCCTATAGACCTCAGATGAATGGATCCGTAGAAGCCACCAACAAAAAACATCAAGAAGATACTAAGGAAGATGGTAGAGAACCAAAAACAATGGCATGAGAAGCCACCTTTTGCTCTATTGGGATACGACACCATAGTTCGTACGTCAACCGGGGTGACCCCCTATATGTTGTTTTATGGTACCGAGGCTGTCATCCAAGCCAAGGTGGAGATTCCTTCTCTAAGGATAATACAGAAAGTTGAACGCAGCGATGCAGAGTGGATAAGAAGTCGCTATGAACAATTGGCCCTTATCGATGGAAAGAGGATGAATGCAGTATATCAAGGCCAACTTTATTAGAATATAACGTCCAGAGCTTTCAACAAAAGGGTCAAACCAAGACAGTTTACACCAGGACAGTTGGTATTGAAGAAAATCTTTCCTCATAAATACGTGGTCAAAGGGAAATTCTCTCCCAACTGGCAAGGTCCGCACATGGTCCATAGGGTACTACCGGGAGGAGTGCTCATACTTGTAGAAATGGACGGACCTCTTTCTCCCCAAATCCTCTTTACTTGAAACCTTATTTTTCCTTTTTTATATATACAACCTGTTATTTGAGTTATACAATACACAACATGCTTTACTTACAATTATTTGCTTCAAATATTTATTTATGGACTAATTTGTGAATATAAGTTCGGTCGGGACCCACAGTTGTGGACCAAGAGGGGTTCCTAACATCTTCCCCTCGAGGTTACTTCGAGCCCTTACCCTAATCTCTGGTAATGCAAACCAACCCAAGAGTTAATCGCTCTAGGTGCCTTAACGCACCATAATTCGTTAGCTGGCGACTCTTCAAATACCCAATTCCCAAAAGGAAATGAGTCATTACACCCCATGAATGTCGAAACCCGAATCTCTCTCCCCGTCAAAAAGGGAGGGAGAAAAAAGGGGTGTGACACTAAGGGGTACCAGATTGTTCGAACTATCGAACAACCTTAGTTCATGCTAAGGCATAACAAATTTCTATATGGTTAACTTTTTTTTAGCCGAAAAAGGAAAAATAGCCATTCTTTCAAGGCCATACTAGCCAATTCAAAAGGCCTAAGGGCCATGTTATTTTTGGGTTTGAGGGATCATCCTCACTTAATTATGACCTAAAGGTTATCCTACTTCGAGTTCGATCAAGTACTTACTCGACATTAGTTCGGTTTCGATCCAAATCACCTGAACCTATAACCTATGAATGCAATTTCATAAGGCATAAATAAAATAAAGAAAAGATACAACAGAAAGGGAAAGAAAAGACCTTTTACATATTAAAAAGCTATTTACAAGGGCAACATGGCCTGATCGAAATTTACAAAAAGATCATACACACTTAATCTTCTCCAGGAGCAACATCTTTGTACTTAGAGCTTTCTTCACTCCCGGAATCATCATCATCAGAAGATAGCAACGCTTTAGCTTCAGCCTCAAGCTCTTTTGCATTATTGATCTCGATAGCAAGGTCAAAGCCATAAGCGTGAATCTCCTCAAGAGTCTCTATTCGAGACTGGAACTTGACATGCTCGGCAACCTAGTATGCTTGAGTCTGAGCAGCATCGACAACTTTTTTTGCTCAAGCTTGAGCGGCCTTGGTGTCAGATCGGTAGACAACCACGATTGCCTCAGCATCGGCCTTAGCCGTCTCAACCTCAAATTTAGCCACTGCAAGCTCCATGTCCAACCGAGTCTATAGCTCCTAAATTTTCTTGGCTTGTTCCAAGTTCTTATATTTCATGCCTTGGAGTTAGCTTTCGGTTGAGGATAATTGAGCTAGAGCAACGTCTTTCTCTAAGGCAAGGCGGTCCATCTTTTGCTTTCACACTATAGTCTCCACCTTCACCTCATCTACCTCTCCTCGAACTTTATTTACCTGCTCGTTCAGTTCGCTTTGTTCTTTCTTGGCCACGGCCAGCTCAGCTCAGAGGACTTTGATTTTTTTCTCTTTTTGCTCACCGACAAGCCTAAGAGAATTTTTTTTTCTCGGTAAGCCCTTGAATTTCAGCCTCATATTGGCTCACCTCTCTTCAAGACATAAAGAAAGCCTAATGATGAAGTACTGAGGCCTACACAAATAGAAGGAAAAGAATTAGGTAAGGAGAGAAAAACACAAGTATAAAGGCCGGTGTTAACAAAGAAAGTTAGGGCTTACCTGATTCAAAGCTTGTTGGGCCTCATGAAAGGGACACTAGGCTCCCACCTCGTCCATCAGAGCTTGATCTTCCTCAGTGACCAGACATTAAAGGTAACTGGCTACCCCTATAGGGGCGGCAAAAAATTATGCACCATCCGGGATCGTAATAATGATAGTCTATTTGCCCTCGGGATCAACACTGGGGGCTAGTCAATCTGAAACTCGAGGAGGACTTGCCCAATCTCCTCCTCGATTCTTCCAAGTCATTCAAACCAGCGACATTGTCGAGCACAGCAAAACAACCTTGGAAAAGGTCCTCCCCTCTTGGGCGACTTCTACCTGAGAGGCCATCATGGCCTGAGCCTCCCGAACATCCCCTTCCGAGAATGAAGTGGCGGGGAGTCCCCGATTTCTATTGCCCCAAGTAAGTAATTTGGGGCATTCTCTTCATTTATAAGGATCTCGGTGCCGGCCCCTTTGGAAATACCCGCCAACTGCTCATTTCAGGGAGAGACATCTTCAGTCTCCAGTAACTCAAGGACTTTTCCCGGGTCCTCTTCCAAGACCCCCTCAGCTCGAGGTAGAATCTCTTCAACCCTCACCGACTTAGAGGCATTTGGGGCATCGATGTTTCTCTTCACTCGGGCCACCATCTTATAGACTCTTCCTCATCTCTTAGCCGCTGAACTACCTTCGTAGGCAGTGCGACAAACTCTTTCTTTATCTTACGAGTCGAATTTTTCTTGGGCTTTGCATCCTCGGAGGTTGAGATCCTTTTCCTCTTCTTATCCTTCCAGGACCGAGGGTGAAATCTCCTCCTCACTAGATAGAGGCCTCATCATCATATCCTTCCCGATACCTGCAAAAGAAAACAAGTATAAGGAGAAATTCAAACAACGATCAAGGTTATCGAGATACGCAAAAACTTACCATGACTTCGGGCCTCCCATCAACCCTTCGACAATTCATGCCATACACGCTCAACGTGTGTAGACATCAATACTAAGCTCCTGACCTAGTTCTCTAGATGGGGAATTGCACCCGGCATCAAGGTAATGACTGCACCAAGTAAAACACTGATAAGAAAGGATAAAAAAAGAGAAGATAATAAACAGAAGTTAAAAGGTGGAATTATACTCACGTTTTGTATTCCATTTCTCTGGAAATGGCATGCTCTTGGCTGGGATCAAGTCTGAGGTCTTCACTCGGAGAAATCAGCCCATCCAACCCCGGACCCTGCCCTCATCCGTGCTAAAGATGTCTGCCTTCGAAGACCGACGTTGAAGATTTATTAGCCCACCTCAATAAAGTCGGGGCTATACAAACGAATGAGAGTGTCGAGGGTGAAGGGAAGCCCCACGACTTTGCTCACAAAAAATTGAAGCAATGTTACTATCCTCCAAAATGAGGGATGAATCTGGCTGAGGGTGACTCATACTTCTTGCAGAATCCACAATGATTGGATCTAGAGTACCGCATGATAAAGGATAGGTGTAAACACTCAAAAACCCCTCCATATGCATAGTGATTGACTCTTCGGGAGAGGGAACCACGACGTGCTTGTCTACCAAGTTGTAGTCCTTTTTAACTTGCTTTAAAAGGCCACTGGTGATTATGCATATATACCTCAACATCGGCTTACATCAGCCCGGAACCGAGGAGGTCTTTTCAACTTTAAAATCGGAGTCAAGGTCGCACTACAAAGGAAATAATTCTTCTGGGAGTGACTCCACTGCTAGTTGTACACTGGCCAACTTAGACGAGGAAACGTTTTCTTTCTGCGGCACGGTTTTGGACATTTTCACCATTTTTGGGTTTGAGTTTAAAGAAAGAACAAGATAATAAGACTTGGTATTTTGAGAGAAGGTTGATAACAAAACCTTGAGATTATCTAGAACGGAAAAAACTTAAAAGATGTAAAAAAAGCCGTGGAGATTTGAAGAAATTGAAAGTAAAATTTGGATCAATGAGAAAAAGGCCTATTTATGGGTTTTACGGCGATGGTTCGAAACCACTAGTGGCCGACCATCAACTGGCATGCATTAAATGCCAGGGGAACTCGACCGATGGACATTTTGATCACATTTGCTGCTTACACTACAGGAATGCCATCATGACAGTTCTAGGATCGAAGGATCAATTCGTTTCTTGTCATTACACTCAAAAAAACGAGGGGACTATTTGTATACGTTTAAAATTGGGCCCACCCGATTTTACTTATTTATCGAGACTAGTGTGAAGTATCAAAGATCAATCCCGTAATAGATCGGATTGAGGCACGAGGATAAGATATCGAGTTCGAGATTCAAGGTACCTGTCAAGATCGAGGCCAGTAGTGATTGAGACCAAATGAGAAAGACATCAAGTAAGATCGAAGATAGCATAATAAAACAAAGGCGAGATATTATTTAACCAAAAATATGTTTTTTGATCAAAATCTAATTTAAGAAGAAACGGGTCACTGATAACTAAGTTTTGCTTCATTTTCTCAATGATATCAAAGGAAAACAATAAGAATAAATAAGGAAATAATTGATTGCAAATTTAAGTAGAGAATTTCGAGAAAGCAGAAAAATGAATAATGTATTTTAATATTTCGATATGTCCTTACAGTAAAATTTTGTGCTCTGATGTAAGAATATACAATAGTAAAGGTTTTTCCCACATAATTTGGGTTAATTATAGGCATTAATGATATTGATTGCCCATATTCTTGGAAATCTATAACCGATGTATTTATTGCTATAAATGCCTCGCATCCGTTATGATTCCCCTTCCTTATTTTCCTTCGGTTCATGTATCTTTCCTTCTTTTTATTATGTATTCATGATTTCCTCATTTATTTCTTGCCAAATATTTAGGCCCGACATCATCTAGTGGGTATTTCTTCCCGTGACTTCTTTTCCCTAATTAAGAAAGCCACATATCGTTAAATCATTATTGTACGTGTCATGCCACACCAGCTTTCCAATATTCGACGTGTAACGCTTTTTCACCACCAATACAGATAGTCCCCCACCCCCACTTTCTTGAATATTCGAGGTAGTGGAAAGTTTTTTATGGTGGAAATTTCGCTGCTGCCGTTTTTCAAACATAATCATACTCATTTCTTAACTGATACGACGCATATCTCTTCCATTTAATGACCATGCCATGTGGCTTTTGCTAATTTCTTCTTTAGTTCTTCAGCTTCTTTTAGGGCTTTTCTGCAGCTGCATCATTCATGAAGTGATGGTTCCAATATGATGCTTCATAATGACCTCAATAGTCATGTCTTCTTATAAATACCTCTCCCTTCTTTTATTTTCTGAATTCTTCCCTCCTTCGTCTTCTTGTTTTACTCCATTCTTTATTTTTCCCTTGTTCTTCTTTAGATAATCATGTCTTCTCTTAATCCTCGTAGAGTTATTATTGTTGACGAATTTACTTCCTCTAATGAACCTATTAGAAGTAGAAGAGGTGGTAGGCTGTGTAGCCTCAGTTCTATTTCTAAACGTAGTCCCCCCCACCCACCCTTTCAAAGCACCGCTGTCAATCTGTCTTCTTCTAGATCTAGAGCTTCTGCCACTGTTGATGAAATTGTTCCTCAAGAACTATCCTTCGTGACTGATTGTGAGTCCATGAAGAGTCAAGTTACTTCCATGGCTGCTTCCCTTGATCGTGTTGATTGTTACCCAACTTTGATTACAACTGGTCTCCTTGCTCTCGTTCAAAGGGAATGTTATTGGAAACCTGACTTCCCAATTTTAGTTCCTGGTTCCAACCAGAGAATAACATCATACCAAACTAGTTATTCCTTCGTCTATACATATCCTTTTACCCTAGGCTTTAAACCTCATATTGGTTCAGTGATCATCAAATTCTGCCGTTATTTCAATGTATGCTTAGGACAGATTGGTCCTATTGTTTGGAGAGCTATTGCATGCCTCCGTTATTTGTCAAACTCGGCTTCTATACCTTTTACTTTTCGTCATCTTCTTCATCTTTACTCTCCTAAACTATTTTGTGGAGGAGTTTTTTCTCTTGTGGCCAAAAGTAAGAAAGTATAGTTAGCCCTGAAGATGATAAAGATCGAGGCTGGTATGCCTGTTTCGTTGCTGCTCCCACTAGTGTTTTGGTGGGTGAAGAAAATATGCCTTTCCCAAAAAAGTAGAATTTTGTGCATAAGTGTTTCTACCTTATCTCTTTTTTAAAAAAAAATAATACTCATATATACTCGTGTCTTCTTTTTCAGCAACCATGGAAGTTTTTGAGGAGATTCCTAACTTTCATGCTTGTGTAGAAATGTTGCTATCTGTTTCCCCTACGGAGAGAAGATCTTGGGAGTATCTCTCTCAAAGATTTGGTTGGAAAGTTAAGACACATGGTACTTTTTCCCGCTTAGTCTTTTTGCTTTTTCTCTTTTGCTAACTTGAGATTTTCTTACCTTGCCTCTTTTTTTTGTTAGGATTTCCTATTCATGGTGTCAGTCCTACTTCTGTTTCATCTGCAAGACTTACAGTGAGTCTTGCTCAGGAAAGAATACTTAGTTCTTCTTCAAAAAGGAAGGTTGGTGGAACCCGTGGCTCTGAGGGAGAAGAAGAACTAGAGGAGGGTTCCTTAGTTCGTAGGCCCCGAGTTAGAAGGTGTGTTATTTTCGATGATGAAAATACCCCTCCTTCAAGCTTAGTTCCTTCCAAACCTTTGGATGAACTAGAAAACGTTCCATTAGTAATTTCTGATGATGAAGTGAATGATCCCCCCTACTTCTGCTGAACAACTGTTTGTTGATGGCTTTGAAAGTGAAGAAGTTTTTGGGACTGTTTCTGAAGAGTTGCCCCTTACCTCTTTTCCTCTGTCAGTCCCTAATTATTCTCAAGTCCTCTTACCTGAAGTTGCTGCTGATGCTCCCCCCCCCCCCCCCCCCCCCCCCCCCCCCCCCCCCCCCCCCCGCCCC
>MU675590.1:0-10620 GCA_026770625.1 Nicotiana glauca
CAACTAACTCTTTTTCGAACCGGCACCGTGCGAAGTTGCACGCCATTTGCGCGGTCTTCACGCGCCTTACTGTTTCAGCTGGTAATACGCGCGAACTCTGTATGACTTCGTGCGCCCTTCGCACGCCTGGGGCTCGATTTCTTCCAATTTTTTGTCTTGTTCTTGCACGCACTCAACTCCGAGGGATCATTTTTTTGCTCATGAATCATTCCAATGGCCTCTTGAAAGCATTATATAAGCTCATCACCCTGTAATGTATACAAATCACAATTAGAGCCTATAGTTTCATCAAATAACCATATTATGTCATTGAAATGTAATTAAGCGGAAGCATAATAATAGCTAAATCACCTAGATTTCACCTATTATCATGTACCGAAGCAGACAGTTTTGTGTTTCATTCAAACCTTGTATTTAGTATTTTCTAGACGTTTGTGAGTATTGTGAAACCAGTCTTGGGTAGAGGATTTTGTTAAACTTCCGCATTTCTTTCAAGTAATTATATTTGAGACTTTTACTTTATCATATTATGTTTTGTTTTCATTAAATGGACGATAATTGCTAAAAGAAGTAGATTAAGTTGGCTTGCCTAGCTCCTATTAGTAGGCTCCATCACGACTCCCGAGGGTGGGAAATCTGGGTCGTGATAAATTGGTATCAGAGCACTAGGTTACATTGTTCTCACAACTCACGGACAAACTTGGTAGAGTCTGAGGGATCGGTACGGAGATGTCTGTATTTATCCCCCAGAGGCTAAAGAGTTAGGAAAATTTCACTTTTGTTCTTTCTTGTCGTGCGATTCTGTTTCTCAAATACTGCTTGTCTTTCTACTCTATTCTTTCGCAGATGGCGAGAACATGTGCTTCCTCTTCCACCGCATAGCATCCCGAGCCCCCAGCAATAGCTCCTACTAGGGGCAGAGGGCGAGGCCGAGGCCGTGCCAGAGGCCGAGGCAGGGGTAGAGCTCAAGTTCGAGCAGCAGCCCTAGAGGTGGGGCCTCAGGTTGATTATGACGAGGAGGTTCCAGCCCCAGCAGCTCCGGTGGGCCCAGCTCAGGTCCCAGAGGGGTTCATAGCCACCCTAGTTCTTCAGGAGGCTTTGGTTAGATTGGTAGGCTTTGTGGAGGGTGTCATTTGAGCGGGTTTGCTTCCAAGAGTTCAGCCAGCGGTGGCAGGTCAGCCGGGTAGAGTGGCTCAGGTCGGGAGTGAGATCACTTTTCAGGAGGTGGCCAATGTGGGCCATAGAGTTGAGGTGGTCCTGCCACAGGGAGGCAGTCATAGGTCGGATAAGAGGCCCCGTCATGTAGGCAGATTTAGTGGTACCTCGTCTGGAGGTAGAGGTACTTATGGTAGAGGCCATCCTCTCAAGCCCTTTTAGTCAGCTCCCCATGTCACTCATGGTACTTCAGGTGGTCATTCAGGTCGACAGGGTCAGCCTCAGTTTCCTTAGTTGCAACGCTCGTGTAGATGTTATGAGTGTGGTGAGTATGGTCACAACAAGAGGGTTTGCCCGAGGTTGAGGGGTGCTCAGCCGCAGCAGACGAGGTCTTGCCTTGCTTGTGGTGATCCGAGGCACATTGTCAGATTTTGCCCTCGAGCTTCGAGCAGCTCTCAGTATCAGAGTTCTCATACTAGGATTCGGGCACCAGAGGTTCCTCAGCCTACCCAGCCATCCAGAGGTGGTGGCAGGGGTGTTAGAGCTGGGGGTAGAAGTCATAGAGGTGGAGTTCAGGCCGCCAGAGGTAGAGGCCAGCCAGTAGCTAGGCCAGAGGCTGAGTCTTCAGATGTAGACATTACAGGTACCATTCTGATTGGTATTAGAAATGCTTCAGTGCTATTTGACCCTAGGTCTACGTATTCGTATGTGTCGTCCTATTTTGCACCATACTTGGTTATGCCTAGTGATGCTTTGAGTATTCCTATCTATGTATCTACACCGGTAGGTGATTCGATAGTGATCGACCGAGTGCATCATTCCTGCGCAGTAGTGTTTGAGGGTCTTGAGGCCCGGGTTGATTTGTGGCTCTTAGACATGGTGGATTTTGATGTCATATTAGTGATGTATTGGTTGTCCCCGTACCCTGCTATTTTGGATTGTCACACTAAGACTGTGACCCTAGCTTTACTAGATTTGCCCCATTTGGAGTGGAGAGGGACCCCATGTCATACCACCCGCAGTGTCATTTCATATGTGAATGCTCGACGCATGGTCGAGAAGGGGTGTTTAGTTTATCTAGCATATGTTTTTTATTCCAGTGCAGAGGTCCCTCCTATTGATTCTGTTCCTATTGTTCGATAGTTCCCCGAAGTTTTCCCCTCAGACCTGCCGGGCATGCTGCCCGATAGGGATATCGATTTTGTATTGATCTGACTCGGGGCACTCAGCCCATTTCCATTCTTCCGTATAGCGTGGCCCCACCAGAGTTGAAAGAGTTAAAGGATCAGTTGTGGGATTTTCTTGAGAAGGGTTTCATTAGACCCAGCATTTTGCCTTGGGGTGTACCTGTGTTATTTTTGAAGAAAAAGGGATGGTTCGATGAGGATATGCATTGATTACCGGCAACTGAACAAGTGACGATAAAGAACAAGTATCCACTGCCGAGGATTGACAATTTGACCGACCAGATTCAGGGTGTAAAGGTGTTTTCAAAGATAGATTTGAGGTCTGGCTACCATCAGTTGAGGATTAGGGCATCTGATGTCCCTAAGACAGCATTCCGCACTCGGTACGGGCATTATGAGTTCCTGGTCATGTCATTTGGGTTGACCAATGCCCCAGCAGCATTTATGGAGTTGATGAACCGAGTGTTCAGGCCTTATTTGGACTTGTTCATTATAGTTTTCGTCGATGATATTCTAATATAATCCCACAGCCAGGAGGAGCACGAGCAGCACCTCAGAGTGGTTCTTCAGACTTTGAAGGATAGACAGTTATATGCTAAGTTCTCGAAGTGTGAGTTCTGGTTGAGTTCGGTTGCATTTCTGGGTCACATTGTATCAGCAGAGGGTATTCAGGTGGACCCGAAGAAGATTGAGGAAGTGAAGAACTGGCCTCGACCAGCTTCAGCCACAGAGATTCAGAGTTTCTTAGGGTTAGCAGGCTATTATCGTCGATTCGTAGAGGGGTTTTCATCTATTGCAGCCCCGACGACCAGATTGACCCAGAAGGGTGCTCAGTTCAGATGGTCGGATGAGTGTGATGCGAGCTTTCAGAATCTCAAGACAACTCTGACTACAGCACCGGTATTGGTTTTGCACACAGGTTCAGGGCCTTATACAGTCTATTGTGATGTTTCCCGCATTGGACTTGGTGCAGTATTGATGCAGGACGGCAGAGTCATTGCCTATGCTTTGAGGCAATTGAAGATCCACGAGAAGAATTATCTGGTTCATGATCTAGAGTTGACAGCCATTGTTCACGCTTTGAAGATTTGGAGGCATTATCTATATGGTGTGACGTGTGAGGTGTACACTAATCACAAGAATCTTCAGTACTTGTTCAAGCAAAATGAGTTGATTTTGAGGTAGATGAGGTGGTTGGAGTTGCTGAAAGATTATGATGTTACTATCTTGTACCACCCGGGGAAGGCCAATGTTATGGCCGATGCATTGAGTAGAAAGTCTGCCAGCATGGGTAGTCTTGCTTATATTCCGGTCAGCCATAGACCGCTTGCTTTAGATGTTCAGGCCTTGGCCAATCGATTGGTGAGATTAGATATTTCTGGGCCTAGCAGAGTGTTAGCTTGCACGGTTGCCCGTTCTTAATTATTGGAGCATATCGATGATCGGCAGTTTGATGATTCCCATTTGTGTGTCCTGAGAGACACGGTGCAGCGTGGAGGTGCCAAGAAAGTGATCTTAGATGAGGATGGTGTTTTGAGATTGCACGGGCGAGTTTGTGTGCCCAATGTTGATGGGATTCGAGAGTTGATCTTAACGGAGGCCTATAGTTCTCGGTATCGGGCGCCTCGAAGATGTATCAGGATCTAAGGCAGTACTATTGGTGGCATAGAATGAAGAAGGATATAGTGACACATGTGGCTCGATGTTTGAACTATTAACAGGTTAAGTATGAGCATCAGAGGCCTGGTGGTTTGTTTCAGAGGGTAGAGCTTCCCAAGTGGAAGTGGGAGGGGATTACCATGGATTTTGTTACTGGACCTCCGATGATCTGGAAGAAGTTTGAATCGAAAGTTTGAATCGATTTGGGTCATTGTTGATAGGCTGACCAAGTCAGCGCATTTTGTTCCTGTTGCAGCCACTTATTCATCCGAGAGGTTAGTTGAGTTCTACATCAGAGAGATTGTTTGCCTTCATGGAGTGCCGGTATCTATCATTTCGGGCCTGGGTACGCAGCTTACCTCGCGCTTCTGGAGAGCAGTTCAGCGAGAGTTGGGGACCCAGGTTGAGTTGAGCACAACATTTCATCCTCAGACGGACGGACAGTCCGAGCGAACTATTCAGATATTGGAGGATATGCTCCGAGCTTTTGTCATTGACTTTGGAGGTTCGTGGGATCAGTTCTTGCCTTTGGCGGAGTTTGCCTATAACAACAACTACCAGTCCAGCATTCAGATGGCTCCTTATGAGGCGTTGTTTGGTAGGCGGTGTCGATATCCAGTTGGGTGGTTTGAACTGGGAGAGGCTCGGTCGTTGGGTACAGATTTAGTTCAGGAGGCCTTGGATAAGGTCAAGATAATTCAGGATAGGCTTCGTACCGCTCAGTCTAGGCAGAAGAGTTATACAGACCGCAAGGTTTGAGATGTGGCTTTCATGGTTGGTGAGCGAGTATTACTCCGAGTGTCGCCTATGAAGGGCGTGATGAGATTTGGGAAGAAGGACAAGCTTATCCCTAGGTTCATTTGCCCATTTGAGATTCTTGATCGTATGGGAGAGGTGGCTTACAGACTTACCTTGCCGCCTAGCTTGTCAGCCGTGCATCCGATTTTTCATGTGTCCATGCTTCGGAGGTATCATGACAATCAAGACCATGTGTTAGATTTTAGCACTGTTCAGTTGGACAAGGATCTATCTTATGAGGAGGAGGCAGTAACTATTCTAGACCGGCAAGTTCGTCAGTTGAGATCCAAGAGTTTTCCTTCAGTGCATGTTCAGTGGAGAGGTCAGCCTCCTGAGGCATCGACCTGGGAGTCCGATTCTAATATGCGGAGCTGTTATCCTCATCTATTTCCCGACTCAGGTACTTCTTTCTTTTGTCCATTTGAGGACGAACGGTTATTAGAGGTGGAGAATGTAACGACCCAAAGGGGCATCACCTATTTCTCCCTCCGTTCTTCCGAGGCCTTGAAAATCTCACTTTTAGTCGCCTCGATTTGCATGCGCAGTCCAGGCGCGTAGCCAGAAAGCTTAAATATGAATTCTTTATGGAAAATGGTGAATTTTGATATTAATATGATTAAAGTTGATGTCACGACCCAAACCCGGTCGTAATGGCGCCCAGCACACTACTAGGCAAGCCCGACCATTTATAACAATTACCCCAATTATTTAAACAAATAAAGATAAAGCTATTTAAGTCAAAGTCTGAAATAATGGTGAAAACACTGAAAATCTGGCAAAGTACCGAAACAGCCCAACGAGGACCCGGTGTCACGAATATGAGCCTCTATAGAATAGAATGATATCCTACTACATAAACTGTCTAAATGTCTGATTGTGCAGAATATAAAAGACAAGGATAAGAGAAAAAGTCAACGGCTGCGAACGCCATGCAGCTACCTCAACTCTCCCGAATAAGCAAGCCTGCTGATCTCTGAATGTTTATTCAGCCTGTGAAGAAGGACCTAGATCTGCACACATGGTGCAGGGAGTAAAGTGAGTACTTCCCACTCAGTGGTAATAAAAGTGAATAACAACTGAAAGTACAAAATCCCAAAAGGGCACAAATAATGCTATCTTAAGCAGTAAACCAAATAGACAGTAGAATCCATGAAATTATAGCAAAAACATTCTCTTTAAAGAAATCAATTGAACAAGAATATACAAATAAGGTCAGCCATTGTTACCTGACCAAAGCGTTTCAGTCTCATTGTTACCACTAGTCAGTCATTGTTACCTAACCGAAACACATACAACAGTGTCATTGTTACCACTGTTCATATCAAAGGGGTACCCCGCGCTCACTGTGGGTGTGCAGACTCCGGAGGGGCTCCTTCAGCCCAAGCGCTATCAATAAGGCCTGAAAGCCTGAATAATATCAATACAAGGCCTGAAAGCCTACTCTCAATACACTCGAGGCCTAAAAGCCTCCTCACATAACACTCGAGGCCTGAAAGCCTCCTCACATAACACTCGAGGCCTGAAAGCCTCCTCACATAACACTCGAGGCCTGAAAGCCTCCTCACGTCACTCATCATACCCTCACATATGGCCCTCGGCCCCAATCAGTCCAAGAATAGTCAAAAAGCCCATCGGGCATTAGTAAAACAGTGATACTCAGCTCAAATGATAGTTCAAATATCAGTTAAAACTCCAGGTTTGAGTAAAATATAGCTGAGTTCATAAACAGTGTAAATCACACGGACTGAGTTTAAATAATATTTCAAATAGTGAGGGAAACAGTGATGACAATTCATAAAGAGTTCAAACAATCGGCAATAAGCCCCAAGTATGGCAATGAGCCCAAGTCATGATGATAACAACAAATCATTTGCAATTACGCGGTAAATACCAACAACCGGGATGGACCAAGTCACGATCCCCAACGGTGCTCTACCCCACGCTCAGGTCCAGCGTGCAAGTCACCTCAATACAGCACTAAGATGTGCAAATTCGGGGTTTTAAACCCTCAGAATATCATTCACAAGTATTACTCACCTCTAGCCGGCCGATAATCTAGCTCGCCAAGCCTTTCCCTCTCGTATCTACCTCCTCGAGCGTAGAATCTGATCAAAACCATAAGGGATACATCAAAATAGGCTAATGGAACATAACCCAATCGAAATAACTCGAAAAACACCCAAAAACACGAAGTTGGCAAAACCCGAGCCCCGGGCCCACTTCTCGAAAAATTACGAAATTTACATTTCCGGAATCCTCGTCTCGCCACGAGTCCATACATATAAAATTTATCAAAATCGGAGTTCAAATGGGCCACCAAATCCCAAATTTACATAGCAAAAATCCAAGCCCTAACTTCTTCAATTTATACCCAAATTCAGAGAATTAATGGATGATTCTTCGATTAAATGACGTATTAAGACCACGAGACTTACCTCCAATCACTTCCCGATGAAATCCTCTTCAAATTCTATCAATTAGCTCTCAAGGTAGTGCAAAAACAGAGGAAATAATAAGGGGTTCGCGACTAAAATGTTTCATAAACCTTCTGTTCCGCCCAGTTTTAACTCTATGCGATCGCAGCCCTGAGCATGCGATCGTGATGAACAAAATTCCAGGAGCTCAAAAACCTTCTATGCGAACGCTATCCAATCTATGCGATCGCATAGTACAAATTATACTGCCCTTCAAAATCCTCTTATGTGATCGTGGACTCAACCCATGCGATCGCAATGCTTCACGATCTTGTGCTATGCGATCGCGACTCAGTCTATACGATCGCATAGACCAATTTCCTTCTGCAATAACTGCTGCAATTCAGCAGCTTCCAATAGCCAAACTTGGTCCGTTTTACCACCCGAATTCATCCCGAGGCCCCCGGGACCTCAACCAAAAATACCAACCTACTCCAAAACACCATACGAACTTGTTCCAATCATAAAAACACATACAACAACACAAAAATCATCAAATTACCACGGATTCAAGCCTAAATTTTCTTAAAACTTCCAAAACACATATTCGATCAAAAACCCGACCAAACGACGTCCAAATGACCTGAAAATTTGCAAACATGTCCAAAATCACCTAACAAAGCTACTGAAACTCTCGGAATTCCATTCCGACTCCCGGATCAAAATCTCACCTATCAACCGGATTTCGCCAAAATTCCAACTTCGCCAATTCAAGACTTTTTCTACACCGGACCTCCAAATTCAATTCTGATCGCTCTCCTAAGTCACAAATTATCCCCCGAAGCTAACTGAACCACCGGAAATCACATCCGAGCCCTCTAACCACATAGTCAACTTTCGGTTGACTTTTCTGAAACAAACTCCCTTCTAAGAGGCTATGTGCCTTATTTTCAACCAGAACCAATTCAATTACACCCGATCGACTCTAATACTGATATAGAAACATGAAGCAACACAATAAGGGTAAAATGGGGTGGTAACTCACGTGACGGCGGGCCGGGTCGTCACAGTTGACTTTGGTAAACATTTTGGGTAAACGGATCCGGACCCGTGATTGGATGGTCCCAGAGGGTTCGTAGGAAAATATAGAACTCGGGTGTATGCCCGGAATCAAATTCCAAGGTCCCGAGCCCGAGAAATGAATTTTTAGAGAAATTATTTTTCTGAAATTTAATGAAAATTTAAAATGAAAATGGATTAGAAAATGTTGGTATCGGGCCCGTATTTTGGTTCCAGCGCCCGGTACAGATCATACATGTGATTTAAGACGTTTCAGTAAAATTTGGTTGAAATCAGACGTCATTTGACGTGTTTCGGACCTAAATATCTAAAAAAATAAAAGTTTATGAAGTTTGATGAAAAAGTGATGATTTTGAGGTTTGATTCCTCGTTTATGATGTTATTTTGGCGATTTGATCGTACGGTTAAATTCTTAGGATGTGGTTGATTCAGTGTGTGTGAGTGGTTAGGAGCCCCGAGGGCTCGGGAGTGTTTTCGGAGGTGTTCGGGATGGTTTTGGAGTTAGGAAAATTGCAAAAAAATCTGTTGTTGGTGCATAGTGAATTCCTTCTTCGCTTTCGCACTCCACCCTCACATTCGCATAGCTTCAGTGTTTTTCTCCTTCACGTTCGCGTCACCACCATCGCGATCGCGTAAGCCAAAATTAGGAGCCCAGCAACTTCTTCTTCGCGTTCGCCGTCCGCTTTCCCGCGTTCACGTAGCCCCAATATTTCCTTCAATGCGTTCGCGTATCACCCCTCGCATTTGCATAGGCAAATCCCTTGGACCCCGGAACTTTCCCCTTCGCGTTCGCAATCCTGCTCCCGCGAACGCGATTCTTGCCAGCATTTCCTCTTCGCGAACGCGACCTTTATGTCGCGAACGCATAGGGTAATTTTGCCCAGTGATTTTCTTAAGTTTCCAGAACAGTAACTTTGGGTTTTATTCAAAAAAATTCACGAGCTCTCTTCTTCCCTAAGCTCTAGGAGTCCATTGAAGCCCCCATTCTTCAAGACCATTTGGGTTAGTAATTTTCCACTTATTTCCTTCATTTTCTTCCATTAATTAGTGAATTCCTAAGCTTAAATCACATGGATTAGGGTGGAAATTGGGGAAATTGGTAGAATTAGGGATTTTCAATTTTCTTTGATTTAGACCTCGTTTTGGGGTCGAATTTGAAAACAAATTGTATATTCGGGCTCGTGGGGGAATGGGTGATATGAATTTGGTTCAAACCTCGTGTTTTGACCAAGCGGGCCTGGGGTCGATTTTGGAATTTTTGGAAGGAAGGTTGGGAATCTATATTTAGGCATTGGGCTTGATTTGTTTAGCTATTATTGATATTATTAAGTCGTTATTGCATAGATTTGATTGAGTTGGAGCCGAATTCGAGAAGGAAAGCGGTCGTTGTGGATTGACTTAGTTGGGGAAGTTGAGGTAAGTGTTTGGTCTAACTTTGGCTTGAGGGAATAGGAGTAGAGTCTTATTTGCTAATTGCTATTTGTCGATTATGGTGTATAGGCATGGTGACGAGTATCTATATACTGGTGTCGAGCATGACCGTAAGTCCTAAATTGCTAAATTATCAAATTCTTAATTGTTGTTTATGAGGACTTGGTTGAAAATCTTTAACACTGAGCCAGTAATTGTTGAGACTGAGTATTGATTTAATTGTGTTAAGTAGAAATTGAATAAGTTTGGTCATAGCTGGATCCCCCTTGCCGGGATAGTTTATTATATTATCTTGTTCCCTTGCCGGGATAGTTTATTATGACATCTTTCTCCCTTGCCGGGATTATATTGTGTATTGTATTGAAAGAAATGGGAGCGAGTGGTACGCCTACCACGTGATATTATAAAATGGGAGCGAGTGGTACGCCTACCACGTGATATTATGAAATGGGATCAAATGGTATGCCTACCACGTGATATTATGAAATGGGAGCGAGTGGTACACCTACCACGTGATATTATGAAAGGGGAGCGAGTGGTACGCCTACTATGTGATATTATGAAAGGGGATCGAGTGGTACGCCTACCACGTGATATTATAAAATGGGATCGAGTGGTATGACTACCACGTGATATTAAGAGAAATGAGATCGAGTTGCACGCCTATAACAACGTAAAAATATAAAAGTGACAGGTGTATCTATGTTTATTCCGCGTGTAAGTTAAAGTGTAGTATTTTAATAATATTTCCTGAGATTCTACTTTCATCTGTTTCCCCGAAGCATGTCTCCCCCCCCCCTTCCAGCTTTACTTGCTTAGTTCTATTATTTCTCTGTTGTATTTGTATATATATATATATATATATATATATATATATATATATATATATATATATA
>MU675592.1:0-46639 GCA_026770625.1 Nicotiana glauca
GTAGGGTTTTCAGTGGTGTTGTTGGTTGAGGGTGAAGGACGATGGGAGGTGGGGGAGTTGGTCGTTGGTGGTGAATGACGGGCTGCTGTCGCAGCAGGGATGGTCGTTTTTGACTGGGGGCTGAAGGGTTTTCTCGTGGTTGTTTGGCGATGAGGAGGTTGACTGGTTGGGGCTGGTGGCATCGCTGCTAGACAGGTAGTGGTCGAGTTTGTTTGTTCACAAAAATGGAGATGAAGCCTAGGGTTTTTTGGTTAGTTCCAGTGGAAGAAGATGAATAGTTCCTCTCAAAAACGTGAGACCCCCCTCCTCCAAAATATGTTCGTCCCCCTCTCCTGCGGCTGAATAGTGTAGGTTTTATTTATAGGTCTAGGTTAGTTTAGGGTTTTAGGGTAGTGGGCTTGGTTTTGGGTATTGGGCTTGGGTTGTTATGGGCTAGGTCCGAATTTTGGGCCTAAAAATGGGTCGTTTGAACCCAGATATTATTATTTCCCCGCAACCGAGAATAAAAATACTATCTTATTTAATTAATCCCACGTAGGCAAAATAACTGTTAAAATGAGACTGACAATTAAAACAAAACTATTTTTTTGGTATTTTCAAGATTAAAGTAACTAAAAAATATTAATGAAACTATTTTTTGTAATTTTCGTTTTTATATAAGGAAAAAATATAAAGTATTATTTTTGTATTTTTTAAAGATTAAAATGACTATAAAATATTAATGAGATAATTTTTGTATTTTCGAAATTATATAAAGATAAAAAAAATAAGGTCCTATTATTATTATTATTAACTTTTTTTGTATTTTCAAAAGATTATATTAAAATAAAAATAGGTTCAAAGGAATATATATTTCTAAAAATATCTAGTACATGATTAAAATAGAGTAATATGCAACCATTTTTGTGTTTTTCATTTTTATGATAAAAATAAAGTAAAGAAGTCAAAAATAGTTGAAATAGTTATATTAGGCCTAAATTAAATATTTACATGCTAAAAATGGGTAAAATTTCGGGGAGGGTCAAAAATCACATGTCAACAGCACCAGCAAAGTTGAAGGAGTTAAAGGAGCAGCTTCAAGAAATCCTTGATAAGGGGTTCATTCGGCCTAGTATGTCACCTTGAGGTGTGTCGGTTCTGTTTGTGAAGAAGAAGGATGACATAATGAGAATATGCATTGTTTATAGGCAATTGAACAAGGTAACAATTAAGAACAAGTATCCTTTGCCTCGCATTGATGATTTATTCGACCAGCTTCAGGGAGCGAGGGTGTTCTCCAACATTGATCTCCAATCAGGATACCACCAGCTAAAGATCAGGGATTAGAATATTCTTAAGACGGCCTTCAGGACCAGATATGGTCATTATGAGTTTCTGGTTATGTCTTTTAGGCTGACCAATACCCTAGCAACATTTATGCATTTGATGAACAGTGTGTTCTGGCCTTATCTTGACTCTTTCGTCATAGTCTTCATTGATGATATTCTGGTATATTCGCATAGCCAGGAGGAGCATGCGGAGCATTTGAGGGTTCTGTTGCAGAGATTGAGGGAAGAGAAGCTTTATGCAAAGTTCTCCAAGTGTGAGTTTTGGCTCGATTCAATGGCATTCTTGGGACACGTGGTGTCCAGTAAGGGTATTCAGGTTGATCCAAAGAAGATAGAGGCAGTGCATAGTTGGCCCAGACTGTCCTAAGCTACTGAGAATTGCAATTTTCTTGGTTTGGCAGGCTATTATCGCCGGTTTGTTCATGGATTTTCTTATCTATCGCATCGCCCTTGACCAAGTTGACTCAGAAGTGTGCTTTATTTGTATGGTCGGACGAGTGTGAGGAGTGCTTTCAGAAGCTCAAGACAGCTTTGACCACAGCTTTAGTATTGGTTTTGCCATCAGCTTCAAGTTCTTATACTGTGAAGTATGATGCTTCGAGAGTTGGGATTGGATGCGTATTGATGCAGGAGGGTAGAGTTATTGCTTATGCTTCTCGTCAGTTGAAGCCTCATGAGAAGAATTACCCTATTCATGATTTGGAGTTGGCTACCATAGTTCACGCATTGAAGATTTGGAGGCATTACTTGTATGGCGTATCTTGTGAGGTGTTCACTGATTATCGTAGTCTTCAGCAATTGTTCAAGCAAAAGGATCTTAATTTGAGGCAATGGAGATGGTTGGATTTGCTTTAGAATTATGATATCACTATATTATACCATCCGGGGAATGCCAATGTGATGGCCGACGCCTTGAGCCAAAAGGTAGTGAATATGGGGAGTTTGGCATATATTTCAATTAGGGAGAGACCTCTTGCAGTTGATGTTCAGGCCTTGGCCAATCGGTTCGTGAGGTTGGATATTTTGGAGCCCAGTCGGGTATTGGCTTGTGTAGTTCCTCGGTCTTTGTTATATGAGCATCTGAGATCGGGTGGCTTGCTCCAGCGGATGGATATTCCAGAGTGGAAGTGGAAGAGGATCACTATGGACTTTATTATCGGACTTCCATGGACTTTGAAGAAGTTCGATGCTATTTGGGTGATTTTGGATCGGCTGACCAAGTCCGCGAGCGGTTAGCAGAGATATATATCTGGGAGATTGTTTGTTTGCATGGTGTCCCAATTTCCATCATTTCAGATAGGGGCACTCAGTTTACCTAACTGTTTTGGAGGTCTGTGCAGCGAGAGGTTGGTACTCAGGTTGAGTTGAGCACAACTTTTCATCCTTAGATGGACAGGCAGTCCGAGCGTACTATTCAAATATTGGAGGACATGTTGCATGCTTGTGTCATTGACTTCAGAGGGTCATGGGATTAGTCTCTACCGCACACAGAGTTTTCTTATAACAACAACTACCAGTTGAGTATTCAGATGGCTCCATATGAGGCTTTGTATGAGAGGTGGTGTAGATCTCTAGTTGGTTGGTTCGAGCCCGGTGAGACTAGGCTATTGGGGACAGATTTGGTACAGGATGCATTGGAGAAGGTAACGGTGATTCAGGAGAGGCTCCATATAGCGCAGTCGAGGTGGAAGAGTTATGCTGACAGGAAGGTGTGAGATGTGTCGTACATTGTTGGTGAGAAGGTTCTGTTGAAGGTTTCGCCCATGGAGGGTGTTATGAGATTTAGGAAGAAAGGGAAGTTGAGTTCGCAGTTCATTGGACCATTTGAGGTACTTCGGCGGATTGGGGAGGTGGTTTATGAGCTTTCTTTGCCACCCAGCTTGTCGAGTGTGCATTCGATATTTCATGTCTCTATGCTCCGGAAGTATATTATGGATCTGTCTCATGTTCTGGATTTCAACACAGTTCAGTTGGATGATGATTTGACCTATGATGTGGAGCCAGTAGCTATTTTGGGTCGTTAGGTTTGGAAGTTGAGGTTAAAGGATATAGCTTCAGTGAAAGTGTAGTGGAGAGGTCGGACCGTGGAGGAGGCTACCGGGAGACCGAGCGAAAGATACGGAGCAGATATCCTCATCCATTTGAGGCTTCAGGTATGTTTCTTGACTTATTCGAGGATGAACATTTATTTAAGTTGGGGAGGATATGATGACCCGACCAGTCATCTCATGAATTACCGCTCCGTTTCCCCCATTTCTGCTTCTTTATGCTTTGTTATCCATGTTTTGTGGAATTGGGTTGGTCGGATCGAATTCAGAATGATTTTGGTAAGTTTTAAAAAACTTAATCTCTTTTAAGGAAGTTTAAGTTGAAAAAGTCAACCAGATATTGACTTATGTGTTAGAGGGATCGGATGTGATTTTTGATGGTTCGGTTAGCTTCATGTGGTGATTTGGGACTTAGGAGTGTGATCAGAATGAGTTTTGGAGGCTCGGAGTAGATTTAGGCTTGAATTGGTAAAGTTGATATTTTGGTGATTTTCGGTTGATAGGCGAGATATTGATATAGGGGTCGGAATGGAATTTGAAGAGTTGCAGTAGCTCTGTTGCGTTATTTGGGATGTGTGTGAAAAATTTCAGGTCATTCGGATGCGGTTTGGTTGGGTTTTTGATCAAAAGTGGAGTTTGGAAGATTCTAGAAACTTAGGCTTGAATTCGATGTGTTTTGGGTGATTTGATGTTATTCGGGGTGTTTTGATGATTGAAACAAGTTTGAATAAGGTTTTAGGACATGTTGGTGCCTTTGGTTGAGGTCCCAGGGGCCTCGGTTGGTCAATCGGATCATTTGAAAGTTAATAAAATTGCAGATTTTGAGTTCCAACAGTTGCAGATATTTTGGTCTTCGCATTCGTGAGAGGACCCTCGCGTTCGCGAAGAGTCAGATGAGGGAGGTGGAAGTTTAGTCTTCATATTTGCGAGGCAGGTGACACGTTCGCGTAGGACTGCGAGGTTGTGCATCGCGTTCGCGGGCGTGTAGTTGCGTTCGTATAGAAGGAATTGAAAGGTCGAGCTTCAGTGGGATTTAACCCATCACGTTTCAATAGAAGGATCGTGTTCATGAAGGTTCATCCGGGGAAAACATCGTGTTCGCACGGGTTGTGTCGCATTTGCGTAAGAGGATTTTCGTCAATGTTATTTTTGTGCTTCGCGAACGCGAGGCTTTGACCGCGTTTGCGAAGAAGGAAATTATTCCTGGGCAGAATGTTTTTAAACTCGTCTTGCCCACTATTTTGGGGCTTATTTCCTCCATAGTTGGTCATTTTTGGAGATTTTTGAAGGATATTGAAGAGGGATTCAAGGGGAATAACTTTGAGGTAAGATTCTTGGACTAAAAACTTGATTATTATGTGAATTCAATCTAGTAAATCATGAGAATTAAGCTAAAAATTGAAGAACTAGGGCTTGGATATTTGGACTTTTGATTGAGGATTTGAAGGACCATTTGGGGTCGGATTTGAGAACTTTTCATATGTATGAACTCTTGGGAAGATAAGGAATCTATTGGTCCGGGGGTCGAGTTTTGGTAATTTCGGGATTTGTGCCCTTTATTGATTGTTTTCGCTTGGACTTTATTCCCTTAGCATATTTTGACATCCTCGTTATGATTTTGGATAGATTCGATGCGCGTGGAGGCCGATTCGAGGGGCAAAGGCATCGCGAGCTAGAGATTTAGCCGGTTCGAGGTGAGTAATGATTGTAAATGATGTTTTGAGGGGTTGAAACCTCGGATTGCACATCGTAGTGCTATATTGAGGTAAGGCACACGCTTGATGACGAGCATGGGGTCGTGCACTATTGGGGATTGTGACTTGGTCCGTCCCAATTGATGATTTTACCGAGTATTTGATTGAAAACTATTTGTTATCATCATTAGTTGGGCTGAATGCCATATTGGGCCTAGTGCCAACTATTTGAACCCTTTGGGGCTTTTTGTTGATATTTCCTCACTGCTTTGACTTATTACTTGAACTCAGTCATGTTATATTCTACTGTTTTCATACTCAGCCCTGTTTACTCGGTTTTAAGAATTAAATGATATTTTAAATGATGTTTGGGCTGAGAAACACTATTTTACTATTGCCCGAGGGGCTTGTGAGGATTTTTGACTGAGTAAGGCCGGGGGCCTATATTGTGAGAAAACACTGATACTGATTTGAGGCCGAGGTGGCCTGAGATATGTACGCCACGAGGTGGCTTGATTTATATGAGGCTGAGGGCCTAGTTTTGATGCCACGAGATGTCTTGTTATTGCGCTTGGGCCGTAAGGGGCCCCTCTAGGAGTCTGCATAGCCCCAGTGAGTGCGGGTACCTATTGTGATGTGAGATTGAGCCCGAGGGGCTGGTATTGTTCTGAGATGTTGCTTGAGGGGCGGATTTGTTGATAATGTGCCCGAGGCGCGAACTTCTATTTGTTTAAACAACAACAACAACAACAACAACCCAGTATAATCCCACTTAGTGAGGTCTGGGGAGGGTAGTGTGTACGCAGACCTTACCCCTACCCTAGGGTAGAGAGGCTGTTTCCAAATAGACCCCCGACATCCTTCCCTCCAAGAACTTCCCACCTTGCTCTTGGGGAGACTCGAACTCACAACCTCTCGGTTGGAAGTGGAGGTTGCTTACCATCAGAGCAACCCCTCTTGTCGGTTGGAACTTCTATTTGTTTACTTTACCTTAATTGTCTGTCAATTACCTGTTTATTGCTGAAAAAGGATTTTTACTTGACTTTTCACTGGTTTACTGCTTTAAATGGTTTTACTACTGCATTATAGAATGCCTTGTGCCTTACATGTTTTCTTACTTTCAGTCGTTATTTATATTTGTTACTCACTGAGTTGGAGTACTCACTTTACTCCCTGCACCCTGTGTGCAGATTTAGGCGTAGCTAATTCACTCCCGAGTGCTGATTCATTCCAGCTTCAGGTGGTTCTTCGTGGAGTCTTTAGGTAGCTTCGCAGCTGGAGCTCCTCCCTATCTTTTTGCTTTTACATTCTTAGTTCAGTACTAAACTCTGTAGTTACATTTGAGTATTTAGTGTTGTTAGATGCTCGTGACTTGTGACACCCCAGTTAGGGCTGTTTTTTTTTTTTTGCATCCTTTCCTCCAAGAACTTCCCATCTTGCTCTTGGAGAGACTCGAACTCACAACCTCTCGGTTGGAAGTGGAGGTTGCTTACCATCAGACCAACCCCTCTTGTCGTTAGGGCTGTGTTGGGTTATATTTTCGCAATTTTTTTGATATTATCTGATACTTAGTATTATTAAATCATGTTCAGACTGTTTTATGTTGTTTAACTGTTTTAAAAAGTGAATTGGGTTTAATTGGCTGGCCTTGTCTTTACGAGAGGCGCCATCACGATCGGGTTCAGGTTTAGGGTCGTGACATGTCCATTTGATGAATTTCAAGACCATACACTATAACTAATGCTACTAAAATCTGTATGGACGTAATTCTTATAACTGGAGAGTATGTATCAAAGTAATCAAGACCTTCTTGTTGTCTATACCCTTTGACTACAAGTCTTTCCTCAAATTTATCAATAATTCCATCATCTTTCATTTTTCTCTTAAAAATCCATTTAGAACCCAAAGGTTTATTTTCCAGGAGGAAGATCAACTAATTCCCATGTATGGTTGTTCAATATGGATTCTATTTCACTATTGAGTGTCTCTTTCCAAAACAATGATTCCGAAGAATACATAGCTTCTTTAAATGTTCGAGGCTCATTTTCCAATAAGAAAGTCACAAAATCTGGTTCAAATGAAGTAGACGTTCTTTTTACATTTACTACGTCTTGAATCCTCCTGGTTAAATGTACTTTCTTTTTTTTTCTTCCCAAGGTCATTTATATCCTTCACCAATCGACTCCCATTCCTTTTTATATGGAAATATATATATATATATATATATATATATATATATATATTCAAAGAACTCAGCATTATCTGATTCTATAACCGTATTATTATGAATGTCGGAATTTTCTAATTTATGAACCTGAAATCGATATGCTTTACTATTGGTCGCATATCCTATGAAAACATAATCAACGGGTTTCGATCCTATTTTTACCCTTTTAGGTTTAAGAACTTGCTCTTCTGGTAAATACCCCCACAGTTTAAAATAATTCGAGTTGAGCTTCCTTCCTTTCCATTTTCATATGGAATGGATTGTGTTTTGCTATAGGGTACTCGATTTAGTATCTGGTTAGCCGTAAAAACGGCTTCCCCCCTCATAAGCTCTGTGGCAAATAAGAACTTTACAATAATGCGTTCATCATATCCTTTAATAAACAATTCTTTCTTGCCGCAATCCCATTGGATGAATAATTCCATATTCTAAACATATTTCTTTGAAAGGAGATTCATATTCACTGCCCATATCACTTCTTATAATTTTGATTTTCTTGTTAAGTTGCATTTCAACTTCATTTTTGCATTGCTTGAATGCGTCTATTGCTCCATCTTTACTATTAAGTAAGTAAACATAGCAATATCGAGTACTATCGTCAATAAAAGATATGAAATACTTCTTTCCACCGCGAGATGTTATTGACTTCATGCCGCAATATCTATGTGAATTAAGTCTAAAGGATTTGAATTCTTTTCAACTGACTTATAAGGATGTTTAACATACTTAGATTCCACAGATATTTGACATTTTTATTTGTCGCATTCAAACTTTGGTAATACTTCCAAGTTAATCATTTTACACAAGGTTTTATAATTGACATGACCCAAACGTATATGCAATAATTCATTTGACTCAATTAAGTAAGACGAAGCTAAAATTTTATTATTATTCTTAACAACCATTACATTCAGCTTGAAAAGGTCCTTAGTATGGAAATATTTTCCTACAAATCTTTCATTCTTACTTATTACAACCTTATCAGATACAAAGACACACTTAAAACTGTTCTTAACAAGAAGTCCAGCGGAGACTAAGTTCTTCCTAATCCTGGGAACATGAAGGACGGTGTTCAAAGTCACCACCTTGCCGGAAGTCATTTTCGGAAATATCTCCCCACATACTTCAATTTTGGCCGTTGCGGAATTTCCCATAGAAAGCGTCTCTTCGGGTCCAACAGGAGCATAAGTAGCAAATGTTTTCCTCACAGCGCAAACATGGCGAATGGCAACAAAATAAATCTATCACTCCTTAGGATTTCCCACTAGGTCACATTCAGAAAGCATAGCACACAAGTCATCAACATGTTCGTGCTTTTCAACCATGTTTGTTTGACCCTTCTTCTTGTCTTTCTTTGGAGCACGACAATCTACAAATCTATGTCCAGCTTTTCCACAGTTGTAGCAATTTCTGTTGAACTGCTTCTTGCTTGGGTTGTTTGTCAGTCCAGAAGCCTGCTTCCCCTTTCTCTTATTTTGAGGATTATCTTCAACAATGTTTGCTCCCATTATTGTTGAGTTTCCATGGCTTCTCTTTTCAGCAGCTTTGTTGTCCTTTCGATTCTCAACCAAACAATGAGATCTTCAAGCGACATCTCCTTGCTTTTGTGTTTCAAGTAGTTTTTGAAGTCCTTCCACAAAGGAGGAAACTTCTCAATCATCGCTGCTATTTGGAATGCTTCATTGATGAAAACACCTTTAATGAAAATTCTGTTAGTAGAAACACTAAAATTACTACTTTCAACGTTAGTATTAATTTGACTTATTCCTTCAGCAAGGAGATCGTGAATAATTACTTAGAGTTCCTGGACTTGGGTAATAACAGACTTGCTATCTACCATTTGTAGTCCAAAAACTTAACGGCAACAAATTTCTTCAACCTGACATCTTTAGTTTTGTATTTCTTTTCAAGTGCAGTCCTCAATTCTTTTGACGTTTCCACGCCAATGCAGACGTTATACAGATCATCCTCTAGTCCGCTAAGAATATAATTCTTGCACAAAAAATTAAAATGCTTCCACGCCTCAATCATAAGAAAGTGTTGATTCTATGGATTTTCATCAGGCAGAATATGAACATCTTCCTTAATGAACTTCTGTGGACATAAAGTAGTCAAGTAGAAGACTATTTTCTGCTGCGACTGCTTGAAATCAATCCCGAAATATTTTTTGAGCTTTTCTGCCAGTGCCAACGCCAGTGTGTGACTTGTCGATGTATTGGCCGTCACCATCGGAACAGCCTAGTTCCCATTTTCATTAGTCATTTCTGTAAAAGAATGACACAAAAAAGTTAAAATTACGTAAATTTTAATCTTCAATGGAGTAGAAAGCCACAAAGAATTTAATATCCAGAACAGTAAATATAGCACTAATACAGAAAATAAATATAAATTCCTTAAGTTGTTAGTATACTGTATTTGTAAAATAATTCTGAAGAAAATAAAATAACATATAAATAGAAATATAAACAAAACAGAAGTTAATCCGAGCCCACTGAATTCACAGTATTTCCTTAAGGAATTTAACACCCTCCTCGTACCTAAGGTTGTGGATTATTTCCTCCTAGGATTGAACAAATTACACACTAGTGTAGTGGTACTTCGAACCCTAGTGTGAACACAAAGTTCGGCAGCAAATCACACTTACTGTTGCTTTCTTTGAAGTTAAAAAATGCAGAAGAAAGGAGGAGAACTAAGAAAATCGTATAAAAAATCTAAGACAATGGGATAGTATTTATAGCCAATGTTGAGCTCAAAACTGAAGAGGTGCAACTCTTCAGAATGACTATTTATGTAAAAAGACCATAACATAAATGCCTATTTACGCAATAATAAATAGGGAATTGAAGAGGGAGGTATTTTCAGTTACAATACTAGAAAACTGAAAATGGATAACAGAAAAAAAAATTTGGTCCAAAATATTAATCAATCAATCATTTGTCCGAAGTCGAGCGAGCAACAACGACGACGGCGCGAGGCTTGCCTTCTTCTTAACTCTTTAAGAGCTAGAAGAAGTGCAATTGTATATATACCCATCAAAAACCTTTTTCTCTTCCAATATGGGATAATGTCCCTTTGTCAGGGAGGGAATCTCAAATGAAAGTCAAATATTTTATTTTCCCTCCATTTCCAATTCACCCTCTTTTAAGACTAATTTAGCTTAAAACCCAAATACTTATCTCGCTCAAATTTCCGTTATAAAGCCCAAATAGAAATCGCAGCATGTGTGGATATAACCAACAAATCACCTCTCTTCGTAGCATAGAAGAGTAACTCATAGATCATTTCAGAACACGAATAAGGTCAACAACAACCGAATAGACACATCCCTCAACACTAGCAGTTCGGAGTCAACAAATCCGACTTGATGCAGAACACACATCCATATTGGGCCTACCAATGAACCTAAATCAACTCTGGTCACCCACAATAGATAAATAACCTTCCGAAAGTCCATAATGACTGAATCAAAACACATAATATCCTCTGACTAACCTTGGCTACATTTTCACAGTTCACATCCACGAAACGATCTACTCATGAGAACTCCGAGTCTCCAAATCCATTGAACACACGAATCATCATATCTGATCTCAACTCCACCACTTGAATGTCTAACACTTCTCCAATACACGATCATCCCACAAAGAATACTTCTATAATTCTTCTATGCCACAAAGCAAAAATTGAACATCAGCAGTCAATCAAACAGGAGAGTGTCGCAATACCAATAAAGTATCCATAAATCAAAACACATTGCCCCTTCTAAAATGTATACTCTCATCAAGCCATACAAGATAGTAATATCATTTACCTTGTCATTCGAAACTGTCCATGCTGCCTAGGGACTCATGACCTTCCCTTCAAAATTGAATCATGACCTTACATATGCAAATCTCAATCCTACACAACACACCGCACATACCGTGCCATCATACAAAAAATACGAGAACTTCGTAATCCACTCTGAGTCACAAACAACTACACGCTTAATTAGCCAAGAACTTTCTATGTGATCCCATCCAGGAGAAAATCACTACACATCACATGCTCCTCACGCTAATAGGAAATACACATCTCTAACCATGGTAGAAACCATCAAAATCTCTCTGAATCCTATTTGCACGAAACCAAACCATCAAGACTGAAACTCTCTAACTCAACCAAGCTACGCAAGTCACTAAAAACCTGAGAGCATTGACACGAAACACCTATAGAAACCCACCACATCATAAGCACCCAAAGAACCGATCATATCCATTACCATGCTGATCCAACCTACTACCAAGCTGTTCTATTTCTCCGAGTTCCTTCTGAATTACCTTCAAATTGATACTTCTCCTTGCTATAATACAAAAATCCTCAACCAAGACTCATCGCACGAGACCCTAGCATAATACCACACCTCCCTAAGGCTCATAAGCTATTGAAAGCTCTCTTAAGCACCCCAAAAGTACCACAATCGAGATATCCACTCTGAAGAGACCTTCTTCAAATCTAAAGTTGTTCATCTTATCTTCCTAGTATTGAATTTAGAATCCATAATGATATAGAAATACTACGAGTCTCAACATCATCCAATGTAACTCTCAGCTTCTAGCCATATAAAAATCGGCAACATTCTTAATTGCCACGTATAAATCTTGAATTCATTAGAATCATTCTCGAGAGTCATCCACTCTACTCGAATCCAAATAGCACTGCCCAAACGAACCAAATGATTTGTGCCCCATTAGCACACCGACACCCAAGGACGTAATTCACACCTCTAAGTAACCGGGGAAATTTCTACTCCTCGAACACTACATCCTTCACGAATAACCACTCAATAATTCCATGATTTCCATATAACTATAGAGTGTAATACAACCCGTATAAAGAAATCCCCTTACTCGAGTCATCCTCGATCTCAACCTCTGTAAGCCATAGCTGATTCACTAGTATACCTCAAACTGAAACTAATACAACACATAATCGTACAATCAACCAGTCGATAGCAGGCTCCCCCACTCAGCTCAACGCTAAGGAATAAAGCATTTGATAACTTATAATACCCATACTCTGTTGCTGCCCAAAATCCCGCACTGAAATCCAACTAAATCCTTCTTAAGCTTATGTAACACAAACAATATAATATCTCAAATCATCTACAAATCTTTCATTGACCCTTGTAATAGTCAATCCAACTCTCATAAACGATCCAAACTCAAATTGCAACATATATAATTCACTGGTAAAAGAGAACTCTTAACAAAGAAACATAAGGATCACACAACCTCTGGACACCTGGTAGGAGATAACCCACCTGCTTAGCCTCAAACTGATATTTTTCTATACCTCTCCACAGTCATAACTATTACGCAATCACTTAATATTCCCACGTTTGAACTCATATCACGACATGAAAATCTACTTCACTCCTCAACTAAACAATATGAAAAGATCCTTCAACACACCGATAACTATAGACTAAAGGTAAAATGAGGATGGAAATCAAGACCTCGATAGTTCTTTCTACACCTCAAGAAAACCCTTCTCGTCATATGCAAACCATATGAACACATCTTACAGTCACATTATACTCATCATGCAGCCATCCAGCCAAAAATTCCACTAATAGGGATACTACAAGACATATAGATCCAAAAGTACATGCTGACACAATCAATACCTCTTTGCTCAAGCTACAGTCAAACTCCGGCCTCAATTCCTCCAAACTGGCCCATCATCAACACACAGAAATCACATCTCACACCTCATCTAGGGAATCACAGGCCGTCGATGCACAGTTGATACTGAGCTCTCAAGTGCGCATACGAATGCGTGGAAGGAATTCAAAGATTACGTTTCAAGCTGAAACAATTCCGCGTGATAAGGAAAGAATGATGGGAAGTATATCCTAAATTCCCTGTAACCTCTCGAAGATAGGTATGGACATCATCACACCGATCCGCAATACTCTACTAGACACTTGCTCATGACTTGTAGAACCTATGAACCTAGAGTTATGATACTAATCTGTCACGACCCAAAATCCACTAGTCGAGATGGAACCAAGTCAACCCGCTAGATAATCCGACTATACTATTTAATTCCAATAGTATTCAATAAGACAATTTAAGCAAGAGAATTATCAAAATCTTATACATTTTTGCCAAGGACTGGTAGTACAAATCATTAGCTTCTAAATATAGATCTTACAAAGCTGATAGGAAATAAATACATCTTATGTTTGAAAAGTACATAAATAGAGTTTTATAATCTAAGGCTACTATGAACAAGAGTCAACTACAACAGTGATACAGGTGCACCTTCAAATTCATCTTTTGCCATGCACGGCAACATCAGCATCCGAAATCTGCACGCAATGTGCAGGATGTGTAGTATTAGTACAACTGATCACATATACTCAATAAGTAACAAATCTAACCTTAGGTTGAAAGTAGTGACGAGCTGGAGCATGGTCGAGTCCAATACTAATAACCAATAACAGTTCATATCAATATAAATCAGATAATAAATGAAGTAACTCATAGATAAAATGCCCAACTTTTTCACAATTTTTCTTAAAAATAGTCCCGCTTTTCAAGAATATCAGTGAAAATACAAATCCTTTACCAAAATTATCGAAAATACGAGTAAGTTTGAAAGCTGCGAGTTTTCCCAAAACTCCTTTCAGCAATAGATAAGATGTTTCATTTTTCTTTTCAAATATCAAGTGCAAAAAACCTCTCTATGCCCACATATCAATATGTGTATAGATCATGAATAATGTGATACCGTACAACATGAAGAAAATGCATCTCTATACATGTATGTCATGTATGCATGCAAATGCCATGTATCCCAGAGATGAAACATGTACTCACACTCTCAGAATACTCAACATCACTATCTCACACTTTCCACTCATCAATGCTCAACCACTCAATAATGTATATGGCCCATACAACCCATGGAAGATCCATCCCAAAATATATACATCACTGATCATCAATCACTGGTACTAAGGAAGGCAAAATCTGGCTCTATGGAGAAGATCCATCTCCAGGTATATATAAATGCTCAACCACTCGGTACTGTATCTGGCCCATACGGCCCTGGGAAGATCAATCCCAAAATATATACATCACTGACCATCAGTCGCCAATGACGAGGAAGGCCAATCCAGCCCTATGGAGAAGATCCATCTCCAAGTATATACTACTTCGGACAAGATCCATGTACAGGGAAGATCCATCCTTAAATATAATCAATCGCGCTCACTCGGGTATGTGCAGACTCTAGAGGGGCTCCTTCAGCCCAAGCGCTATCATAAATCAATATAGTCGCACCGCCGCACAGCCTAATCCTATAACTATCACTCATAATCAGTCTCTCAGCCTTACGCAGTCATCAATCTCTCCAGCTCACCCACGGGCCCACAACGTCAGCTAACTTGGAACAATGATATGATTTGTCAATAGATAACAACTGAGTCTGAGATATGATATGAATGCATGAATATGACTGAGTACGAAATATCAATGAAATAAGTTAGATGAAATCAAGAAAATGACAACTATGGGCCCTAACAATATCAGTAATAAGCCTAAACATGATATCAAGCATGATTGACAACTCAGTTACTTTATCACATGGTAAAAACACATATACCAACAAAATAGGGCCACTATACAGTGCCATGAAAACAACAGAGTCACAATTCACAGTGGGCACACCCACACGCCCGTCAACTAGCACGTGCGTTACCACAATACCAATCATATAACACGTAATTTGGGTTTTCATACCCTCAGCACTAAGTTTAGAAGAGTTACTTATCTTGAATAAGCCAATCCCAATACTGAGCAATCCAAGCGATGCTCCAAAAATGCCATCACACGTGTAGCAGCCTCCGAACGGCCCAAAGCTAGCCAAAAGCAACTCAAATAAATGAGATAAAGCCCAAGGAAGCAATTACAAATGATAAAGATCGAATCCTTCATCAAATCCCAAATTCGGCCAAACATCACATCCGAGCTCGCACCTTGGAACCTGACAAAACTCATAAAATATGAAAGCTCATTCAATTACGAGTCCAACCATACTATTTTCACTCCATTCCGACTCCAAATCGATGTTCAAAACTCAAAAATTCATATTATGAAACTTTAGGCCAAAACCCCCAAAATTTCCCCTTTAAAATTCATCAACCAATTGCCAAAAACGAAGATAGATTCATGAAATATGATCAAAACTGAGTAGAGAACACTTACCCTAATCCTTGTGATGAAATTTGCTTCAAATATCACCTCAACCCGAGTCCCACATCTCAAAATATGAAGAAAGATCCAAAACCTCGATTTTATTTACTCTGCCCAGCACTTCCGCATCTGTGCTACCTTAGCCGCTTCTGCGTCGTCGCTTATGCGACATGAGCTCCGCTTCTACAGACTCCACTACCCACTGGCCACTCGCACCTGCAAATCAACATCCGCTTCTACACTACCGCATGTGCGAAACCAAATGCGCTTCTGCGCTAAATCTTGCTTCTACGCCCAAGATCCTCGCTTCTGCGGGGCCGGAGATGCGCCCCTATTCCCGCTTCAGCAATCCATTCCAACCAAGCCTTCCTTCGCTTCTGTGATCAACTATCCATATCTGTGGACTCACATCTGCGTGAAATCTTCCCAATATGCGGAAACACCAGAATCAACAGCCTTCAACTATGCACTATGAAACGAAGATGATCTAAACTTTGTCCGAAAATTACCCAATCCAATTGGGACCCCGTTTGAACATGCCAACAAGTCCCATAACATAACACGAACCTACTTGAGGTCTCAAAACATACATAACCACATCGAAACGATGAATCAAACCTCAATTCAAAATCAATGAACTTGAAACTTCAAACTTCCACAACCGATGTCGAAACCTATCAAATCACGTCCGAGTGACCTCAAATTTTTCACACAAGTCATATTTGACATTACGGACCTGATCCAACTTTCGAAATTGAAATCTAACCCCAATATCAAAAAGTTCACTCGCGATCAAAGTTTTCAAAATTCCAACTTTTGCCATTTTAAGCCAAATTCTACTACGAACCTCCAAATAACAATCCATATGTGCTCCTAAGTCCAAAATAACCCAATGGAGCTAACGAAAATATCAGAAATCCAATCTGAGATCAAATACCAAAAAGTCAAATTTGGTCAAACATTTTCCATTTAGAGCTTCTAGTTGAGGATCATTCTCCCAAATCAATTCCGAATAACATAAAAACTAAAATCGACGATTAACATAAGTCATAATACATCATACGGAGCTACACATGTCCTCAAACAACTGAGCAAAGTGCAAATACTCAAAACGACCGGTCGAGTCGTTACATGGTGTGGTTCAGAAATAAATACGCATGCTTCATCCTACCGCTATTTTTGAGAAAGGTAGGGTTGTGAATCCATACTGATCGTTTATGTTTTTATGTTTACTATGCACAAATATGTAACCAAAAAGTTTCTTGAACCAGGCTCAACATAGAGAACCTCAAATGAATCATGTACTTCAATCTCTAAAAAAATTATAACCAAATGTTCGTATAATCATGACCCTTGGCTGGTTTTGTCATTTCTTCCATTTATGTCCCTTAAGGTTATTTGAAATATGCAAGTGTGACTATCTCACCTCGATTTACGTGCACAGTCTGGGTGCGTAGCCGGAAAGCCATTATGTGAAAATTTATAAAAAATGATGAATTTTACTTTTAAAATAATTTTAAGTTGACTCCGGTTAACATTTTGGGTAAAAGGACCCGGACCCATGATTTGACGGTCCCAGAGGGTCCGTAGGAAAATATAGGACTAGGATGTATTCCAGAATCGAATTTTGAGGTCCCAAGCGAGAGAAATGATTTTTTAAAGAAAATTGTTTTCTAGAATATTTATAAGATTTTGGAAATGAAATGTGTTTGAAATTTGATGATATCGAGTCCGTATTCTAGTTTCGGAGCCTGGTACAGTTCTTACATGTGATATAAGTTGATTCTGTAAAGTTTGGTAATAAACGGACTTGAAATGACGTTAATCGGACCTTATTTGAGAAAATTAGAAAACTTAATGTTCTTAAGTGATTTCATGAATTTGATGCTAAATTAATAGTTGTTGATGTTATTTTGGTGATTTAAATGCACGAGAAAGTCTGCATGATATTTTTAGGTTGGTGTGCATGTTTGGTTTGGAGCCCCGAGGGCTCGGATGAGTTTTGGATAGGCCACGGAGTGGAATTTTAACTTAGGAATTTGCTGGTATGTTGCAGGTCTGCAGGCTTTGCATTGGCTCACAAATGCAAGAAATTTCATCGCAAATGCAAAAGGACCTGGTCTGCCTTGGGATTGCAAATGTGACATAGTGATCGCAAAAGCGATCTCGCAAACGCGAAAGGCCCATCGCATTTGTGAAGTGGCATGGAATTCCCCTTAGTCGCAAATGTGAAATTCCAGTCGTAGAAGTCACTTCGCAATTGCGATAATTGGTCGCAAATGCGACAACAGCAGATTCTGAGGGGTTCGCAATTGCGACATCTGAGATTAGTTATTCACACTCAGACGCATTTTCAGCCATTTTGCACATCTTCTCAAAATATAAACTCTCTCGGACAATTTTCCAAAGAAAATCTCATCTCCAAATAAATTGTAAGTCGTTTCTAACTAGTTTTCTTACATCCTTAACATCTTTTCACATGATTTCAACTCAAAATCAATGGTTTTGCATGAGGGAAATTTGGTGTTTTGGGTAGAACCTAAGTTTTTCAAACATTGGAAATTTGGACCTCGATTTGAGGTCTGATTTAAAAAAAATTAAATATTTGGGTTCGTGGGGGAATGGGTAATCAGGTTTTGGTTCAAACTTCGAGTTTTGACCATGTGGGCCCTGGAGCAATTTTTGACTTTTTGGGGAAAACTTTAGAAAACTTATTTTTATGCATTAGAATTGATTCAATTAGCATTTATTGATGCAATTAAGTAACTTGTGGCTAGATACGAGCGAATTGGTGGTGGAATCAAGAGTTAAACGACAATTGAGACTTGAATTGTGTTAGTGGCATCGACGTAAGTGTTTGGTCTAACCTTAGCTTGAGGGATTAGGAGTCCTGTCCTATTTGCTATGTGATATTTGTTGAGTACGACGTATAGGCATGGTGATGAGTATCTAAACGTTAGTGTCAAGCATACCCGTGAGTCTTATATTATGATTATTATGACTTTGTTGTATTGTTCATGCCTTTGGTGATGAGTTCTATTGTTGGGCAAAGTTTGTGGAAGTAATAGTGATATTTGAACATTGAGGAGCATTGGCTCAAGTTGTATAATGAAATGTAAAAGTATAAATGGTAATTGAACCTTTTAGAGCATTGGCCCAAGTTGTGAACTGAGTTGTGAAGTAAAAGTGAAAAAGAGAAGAGATTTATTATATTTTCTCCCTTACCGGGATGTTGTTGCTTTTGATGCTATCTCTTTACCGGGATGTTGATGTTTTTGATATTGTTCCCTTGCCGGGACTTGATTGTTGAACTATTGTTCACTTTTCGGGATTTTTATTGTAATTTCATTTATTTCCTTGCCTTATTGCTTATGATTGTTATTTGGGTAAGGAATAGTGCTAAAGCACGAAGGGTGATGCCGTGTATTGTTTTGGTGAGAGAGTGTTAAAGAACGAAGGGTGATGCCATGTATGATTTTTAAGGAAGAGTGTAAAGCACGAAGGGTGATGCTGTGCTGCACGATGTACAATTCCGTGCTGATTATATTGATTATATGGTGAGGACGAGAGTCAAAGCATGAAGGTTCATGCCATGCAATTTATATTGATTCTTTGGTGAGAACAAGAGTAAAAGCACGAAGAGTGATGCCGTGCACTTATTGATTCCTGATTTTTTTGTTGATAACTGAGATATGGTGTTCCTTGTATTTTCTCGCTATCTTTCTATTCTTAATTGATGTTTCCCCGTAGCATGTTTCCCCCCTACCATACTTGACTGTACATTACTATTCTTTTTTTCCGCTATATATAGTTTAACTGCACAGGTTTATTTGGTAGTCTGGTCCTAGCCTCGTTACTACTTTATCAAGGTTAGGCTAGGCACTTACCAGCACATGAGGTCGGTAGTGCTGATACTACACTCTGCACTGTGTGCAGATCCCGGAGTGGCCTGTTTTGGACCTTAGCTTTGTGTGGCTTCTTTCGGTCTATACGGAGATCCAAGGTAGTCCTGTAGGCGTCGGCAGGCCCTGATGTCTCCCTCTATCCCTTCATTCTATTTCATTGACTTATTTCAGAAACAAGGTATTATTTACTTTTTAGACCTTGTTTGTCGTAATTCTAGACTGTCTGTGAAGCGTGACACCAGTTCTAGGTAGATTTTGCTTAAGATGTTATATTGGATACATATTCAAATGGTTTATTGTTTCTTCCGCTTGCTTTAAATTTCTGCTATTTATAACTATTGATTCACACTTGTTAAAGAATTTAAAATGGGAAAAGGTAATTTGTCCAAAATGGTCAGCTTGCCTAGCTTTTACTAGTAGGCGCCATCATGACTACCGAGGGTGGAAAGTCCGGGTCGTGACAAGATGGTATCAAAGCTCTAGGTTACATAGGTCTCAAAATTCAAAGAGAAGCTTAGTAGAGTCTAAGGGATCGGTATAGAGACGTCTGTATTTATCCCCAAAAGGCTGCAGAGTTAGGAAAAACTTCACATTTATTCTTTCCCGTCGTGCGGTTTGGTTTTTCAATGCTAATTGAATTTCTACTCTGTTCTTTCGCAGATGGCAAGAACACGTGCTTCCTCATCCACCGATCAACAGTCCAAGCCCCTAACAGCAGCTCCCACAAGGGGCAGAGGGCGAGGCCGAGGCCGTGCTAGAGGCCGAGGTTGGGGCAGAGCCATAGGTTGACTTTGATGATAAGGTTCCGGCCCCGACAGTTTCTGTGGACCAGCTCAGGTCCCAGAGGGGTTCATTGCTACCCCAATACTCCAGGATGCTCAGGTTCATCTAGTGGGTCTTATGGAGAGTGTCACCGGGGTAGGCTTTCTTCCTGTTGCACCAGCTGTCTCTCAGGCTGTAGGAGGAGCCCAGACTCTTGGCTCCCCAATTTCAGAATCTAGCCGTTCAGCCAGCTGGAGCAGCTCAGCCGGGTGTGGTAGCTCAAACCGGTGATGGAGCAGTTATGTCTGCCGATGCTTTGTAGAGGTTGGACAAGTTTACCAAGCTCTCTAATACTACTTTTAGCGGTGCATCTTCTGAGGATCCCCAAGATTATCTAGACATTTGTCATGAGGTTCTCAGGAACATGGGGATAGTGGAGACCAATGGGGTCGACTTTGCTACTTTCCGCTTGTCTGGATCCGCCAATACTTGGTAAAGAAGTTATTGTTTGGATAGATAAGCCGGAACACCAGCTTTGACTTGGAAGCAGTTTACTCAGCTATTTCTGGAGAAATTTCTCCATATCACTTAGAGAGAGATATATCGGAGGCAGTTTGAGCGTCTCCAGTAGGGTTCTATAATTGTTACTCAGTACGAGACATGATTTATCGACTTGGCTCATTATTCTCTTATCATACTTCCCACCGAGAGAGAAAGGGTGAGGAGGTTCATTGAGAGACTTATCCAGGCTATTTGACTTTAGATGGCCAAGGAGACGGGGAGTAAGATTTCTTTTTAGGAGGCAGCCAATGTGGCCAGGAGAGTTGAGATGTTTCAATCGTAGGGAGGTGGTCAGGGGTCTGATAAAAGGCCTCGTCATTCAGGCAGATTCAGTGGTGCCTCATTTGGAGGCAGAGATTCATATGGCAGGGGCCATCCTCCTAGGCCTTTTTAGTCAGCACTTCAGGTTTCTCACTGTGCAGTATTTTGATCAGTAGTCCTACAGTACACCACCATCTCCTATCAGAGCACCGCCGCTCCAGAGTTTTTGGGGTGGTCATTCAAGTCGTCAAGGCCAGTAGTCTCAACAGCCGAGGGCTTGCTATAATTGCGGTGATATGGGTCACATTGCTAGGTTTTGCCCTCGATCATCGAGTAACTCTTAGCATTAGAGTTCCTATGCCATGGTTCAGGCACCGAGTGTTCCATAGCTTGCCCAGCCTGCTAGAGGTAGGGGTAGAGGTGCTAGAGGTGGAGGTAGAGGTATTAGAGGTGGAGCTCAGGCCGCTAGAGGTGGAGGCCAGCCAGTAGTAGGTCGTCCCAGAGATGTAGTTCAGGGTGGTGGATCCCAGCCCTGATGTTATGCTCTTCCTGCCAGGACCGAGGCTGAGGCTTCTGATGCAATTATCATAGGTACTATTCTGGTTTGTAGTAGAGATGCTTCAGTTTTATTTGATCCAAGATCTACATACTCCTATGCATCATCTTATTTTGTCGTATCTGGTCATGCCTGGTTATTCTTTGAGTGCTTGTGTATTTGTGTCTACACCGATATGTGATTCGATTATGGTAGATCGAGTCCATCGTTCGTGTCTAGTTGTGATTGGGGGACTTGAGACTCATGTAGATTTACTTCTTCTAGACATGGTTGATTTAGATGTCATATTGGGGATGGAATAGTTAGCACCTTACCATGTTATCTTGGACTGCCATGCAAATATTGTAACCTTAGCTTTGCTGGGTTTACCTTGTTTGGAGTGGAGACAGACTCCTGGTCATTCTACTCGTAGTGTTGTCTCATATATGAAGGCTCGACGTATGGTCGAGAAGGGGTGTTTGGCCTATTTGGCCTATGTTCGTGAGTCTAGTGCTGAGGTTCCTTCTACTGATTCTGTGCAAGTGGTTCGTGAATTTCCTGAGGTATTTTCTTTAGACCTGCTGGGTACACCACCCGACAGGGATATTGACTTTTGCATTTATTTGGTTCTGGGCACTCAGCCCATTTCTATTCCACCGTATCATATGGTCCCACCTGAGTTGAAAGAGTTAAAGGAGTAGTTGCAAGACTTGCTTGAAAAAGGCTTCTTTAGACCTAGTGTATCGCCTTGGGGTGCACCGGTGTTGTTTGTTAAGATGAAGGATGGATGGATGAGAATGTGTATTGATTACCGGCAGTTAAATAAAGTTACAATCAAAAATAAGTATCCACTGCCGATGATTGATGATTTGTTTGATCATCTTCAGGGTGCCAAGGTATTTTCAAAGATTGACTTGAGATCTGGCTACCATCAGTCGAGGATTTGGGCATCTGATATCACTACGATAGCTTTTCGCACTCGGTACGGGCATTATGAATTTTTGGTGATGTCATTCGGGTTGACAAATACCCCATCCGCTCTTATGGATTTGATGAATCGATTGTTCATGACTTACTTGGATTCGGTCGTGATAATCTTCATTGATGATATTTTGATCTATTCACGCAGCCGAAAGGAGCATGAGTAACATTTGAGAGATGTTCTTCAGACTTTGAGGAATAGCCAACTGTATGCCATGTTTCTGAAGTGCGAGTTCTGGTTGAGTTCAGTTGCATTCCTGGGTCATGTTGTATCAGGAGAGGATTCAATTTGATTCAAAGAAGTTAGAGGTAGTCAAGAACTGGCCTAGACCCGCATCAGTTACAGAGATCCGGACCTTCTTGGGTTTGGTAGGCTATTTTCGTCAGTTTGTGGAGGGGTTTTCATCTATTTCAGCCCCGATAACTAGGTTGACCCAGAAGGGTGCCCAGTTCAGGTGGTCGGACAAGGTTTTAGGTGAGCTTTCAGAAGCTCAAGACAACTTTGACTATTGCACCGGTGTTGGTTTTGCCCACAGGTTTAGGGCCTTACGCAGTTTATTGTGATGCATCTCGTATTGGACTTGGTGTGGTGATGATGCAGGATGGCAAGGTCATTGCTTATGCTTCACGTCAGTTGAAGATTCATGAGAAGAACTATCTGGTTCATGATTTGGAGTTAGAAACCATTGGTCACGCGTTGAATATTTGGAGGCATTATCTGTATGGCGTGTCATTTGAGGTGTTCATGGATCACACGAGTCTGCAGTATTTGTTCAAGCAAAAGGAGATAAATTTGAGGCAGAGAAGGTGGTTTGAGCTATTAAAGGACTATGATATCACCATCATATATCATTCGGGAAAGGCCAATTGGTGATCGATACTTTGAGTAGGAAGTCAGCCAGTATGGTCAATCTTGCTTATATTCCGGTCGGTGAGAGACCACATGCTTTGGATGTTTAGGTTTTGGCCAATCAGTTCATGAGGTTGGGTGTTTCTGAGCCTAGCACTGTGTTAGCTTACACAGTCGCTCGTTTTTTTTATTAGAGCGTATCCGAGATTGGCAGTATAATGATCCTCATTTTTTTATCCTTAGAGACACGGTTCAGCACGGAGGTGCCAAGTAGGTTACCTTAGGAGATAATGGCTTTTTGAGATTGCATGTTCGAGTTTGTGTGCCTAATGTGGATGGGCTTCGAGAGCTGATTTTAGAGAAGGCCCATAGTTCCCGGTACTCTATTCATCCGGGCGTCGCGAAGATGTATCAGGATTTGCGGTAGCTTTATTGGTGGAGGAGAATGAAATAGGAAATTGTTGCATATGTGGCTCGGTGTTAGAACTGTCAGCAGGTTAAGTAGGAGCATCAGAGGCTCGGTGGTTTGTTCCAGAAGATTGAGATTCCTGAGTGGAAGTGGGAGAGTATCACTATAGACTTCGTTGTTGGACTCCCATGGACTCAGAGGAAGTTTGATGCAGTGTGGGTTATTGTTGATAGGCTAACCAAGTCAACACATTTCATTCCTGTGGCAGTCTCCTATTCTTTCGAGAGGTTAGCTGAGATTTATATCCGAGAGATTGTTCGCCTTCATGGTGTGCCCGTGTCTATCATTTCGAATCGAGGTACGCATTTCACCTCACATTTTTGGAGAGCAGTTTAGCGAGAGTTGGGCACATGGGTTGAGCTGAGCACAACATTTCATCCTCAGACAGACAGGCCGTTTGAGGGGACCATTCAGATTTTGGAGGATATGCTCCGAGCTTGTGTCATCGACTTTGGAGGCTAGTGGGATCAATTTTTGCCTTTAGCAGAGTTTGGCTACAACAACAGCTACCTGTCGAGTATCTAAAAGGCTCCTTATGAGGATTTGTATGGTAGGTGGTGCCAGTCGCCGGTTGGATGGTTTGGGCCGGGAGAGGCTCGGTTGTTGCGTACGAATCTAGTATAGGATGCCTTGGACAAGGTCATGATCATTCAGGATAGGCATCGTACAACTCATTCCAGGCAAAAGAGTTATGCCGACCGTAAGGCTCGTGATTTGGCATTCATGGTCGGTGAGCGGGTATTGCTTCGAGTGTCGCCTATAAAGGGCGTGATGAGATTTGGGAATAAGGGCAAGCTTAGCCCTAGGTTTATTGGCCCCTTTGAGATCCTTGATCGAGTGGGAGAGGTGGCTTACAGACTTACGTTGCCGCCGAGCTTATCAGTAGTGCATCCAGTGTTTTATGTGTCCATACTTTGGAAGTATCACGACGATCCATCTCACGCGTTAGATTTCAGCACTGTCCAGTTGGACATGGACTTGTCCTTTGGTGAGGAGCCGGTAGCTATTCTAGACCGGCAGGTTCGTCAGTTGAAATTGAAGAGTTTCCCTTCTGTTCGTGTTCAGTGGAGAGGTTAGCCTGTTGAGGCATCGACCTGGGAGTCCGAATCCGATATGCGGAGCCGTTATTCCCTTCTTTTCCCCGACTCAAGTACTTCCTTCTTATGTCTGTTCGAGGACGAACAGTTATTTTAGAGGTGGAAAATGTGATGACCCAAAAGGTCATCACTCATTTTAGAAATAAATTCTGTGTTCCGAGGTTTTAAAAACCTCTTTCTGTCTCACCTCAATTCGTATGCGCAGTCCAGGCGCGTAGCCGGAAAGCCATTATGTGAAAATGTGTAAAAAATGATGAATTTCACTTTTAAAATGAATTTAAGTTGACTCCGATCAAAATTTTAGGTAAATGGACTCGGACCCATGATTTGACGGTTCCGGAGGGTCTGTAGGAAAATATGAGACATGGGCGTATGCCCGTAATTGAATTCTGAGGTCCCAAGCCCGAGAAATGAATTTTTAAAGAAAATTAATTTTTGGAATATTTATAAGTTTTTTGAAATGAAATGTGTTTGAAATTTGATGGTATCGGGCCTCTATTCTGGTTTCGGAGCCCGGTACAGGTCTTGTATGTGATTTAGGTTGAGTCTGCAAAGTTTGGTAAGAAACAGACTTGAAATGACGTGAATCGGACCTTATTTGAGAAAATTGGAAAATTTGATGTTCTTAAGTGATTTCATGATTTTGATGCTAAATTCATAGTTGTTGATATTATTTTTGTGATTTGAATGCATGAGCAAGTCCGTATGATGTTTTTAAGGTTGGTGTGCATGTTTGGTTTGGAGCCAGAGGGCTCGGATGAGTTTTGAAAAGGCCACGGAGTGGAATTTTAACTTAGGAATTTGTTGGTATGTTGCAGGTCTACAGGCTTCGCATTTGCGAATCAAAACTCGCAAATGCGAGAAATTTCATCGCAAATGTGAAAGGACCTGGTCTTCCTTGGGGTCGTAAATATGACATAGTGATCGCAAAAGCGATCTCGCAAATGCGAAAGGCCCATCGCATTGACAAAGTGGCCTGGAATTCCCCTTGGTCGTAAATGCAAAATTCCAGTCGCAAAAGCGACTTCGCAATTGCGATAACTGGTCGCAAATGCGACAACAACAGATTCTGAGGAGTTCGCAATTGCGAACCCTGAGACCAGTTAATTTACTTTTAGACCCATTTTCAACCATTTTTTACATCTTCTCAAAACATAAACTCTCTTGGACGATTTTCCAAAGAAAATTTCTTCTCCAAATCAATTTTAAGTCATTTCTAACAAGTTTTCTTCAATCCTGAACATCTTTTCACACGATTTCAACTCAAAATCAATGGTGTTCATGGGGGAAATTGGGTGTTTTGGGTAGAACCTAGATTTTTCCAAAATTAGGGATTCGGACCTCGATTTGAGGTCTGATTTCAAAACAAATTATATATTTGGGTTCTTGGGGGGAATGGGTAATCGGATTTTGGTTCGAACCTCGGGTTTTGACCATGTGGGCCCGGGGGCAATTTTTGACTTTTTGGGGAAAACTTTAGAAAACTTATTTTCATGCATTAGAATTGATTCAATTATCATTTATTGATGTAATTAGGTAATTTGTGGCTAGATATGAGCAAATTTGTAGTGGAATCAAGAGGTAAAGTGATAGTTGGGACTTGAATTGTATTCATGGCATCGAGGTAAGTGTCTGGTCTAATCTTAGCTTGAGGGATTAGGAGTCGAGTCCTATTTGCTATATGATATTTGTTGAGTACGATGTATAGTCATGGTGACGAGTATCTATACGTTGGTGTCAAGCATGCCCGTGAGTCTTATATTATGATTATTATGACTTCGTTGTATTGTTCGTGCCTTTGGTGATGAGTTCTATTGTTGGGCAAATTTTGTGGAAGTAATAGCGATATTTGAACATTGAGGAGCATTGGCTCAAGTTGTATAACGAAATGTAAAAGTATAAATGACAATTGAACCTTTTAAAGCATTGGCTCAAGTTGTGAAGTGAGTTGTGAAGTAAAAGTGAAAAAGAGAAGCGGATTATTATATTGTCTCCCTTACCGGAATGTTGTTGCTTTTGATGTTATCTCCCTTAGTGGGATGTTGATATTTTTGATATTGTTCCCTTGCCGGGACTTGGTTGTTGAACTATTGTTCCCTTGTCGGTATTTTTATTGTAATTTCATTTATTTCCTTGCCCTATTGCTTGTGATTATTTTTTGGGTGAGTAAGAGTCTTAAAGTACGAAGGGTGATGCCGTATATTGGTTTGGTGCGAGAGTGTTAAAGAACGAAGGGTGATGCCGTGTATGATTTGTGAGGAAGAGTGTAAAGCATAAAGGGTGATGTCGTGCCACATGATGTACAATTTTGTGTCGACTATGTTGATCATATGGTGAGGACGAGAGTAAAAGCATAAAGGGTGATGCCGTGCAATTAATATTAATTCTTTGGTGAGGATGAGAGTAAAAGGACGAAGGTTGATGCCGTGCACTTATTGATTCCTAATTTTTTTAATTGATAACTAAGGTATGGTGTTCCTCGTATTTACCCGCTATCTTTCTATTCTTAATTGTTGTTTTCCCGCTGCATGTTTCCCATTCCCATACTTGACTGTACATTACTGTTCTTATTTTCCGATGAATATGGTTTAACTGCATAGGTTTATTTGGTAGTCTGGTCCCAGCCTCGCTACTACTTCATCGAGGTTGGGCTAGACACTTACCAACACATGTGATTGATTGTGCTGATACTACACTCTGAACTGTGTGCAGATCTCGGAGCAGCAGCTTTTGGACCTTAGCTTTGGGTGGCTGCCGTCAGTCCATACGGGGATCCAGGGTAGTTCTGCAGGCGTCCGCAGGCCCTGGCATCTCCCTCTATCCCTTCATTCTGTTTTATTTACTTATTTCAGAAACAATGTATTATTTATTTTTCAGACCTTGTTTGTAGTAATTCTAGACTATTTGTGAAGCGTGACACCAGCTATGGGTAGATTTTGCTTAAGATGTTGTATTGGATACATATTCAAATGCTTTATCGTTTCTTCCGCTTGCTTTTTATTTCTGCTATTTATAACTGTTGATTCACACTTGTTAAAGAATTTAAAATGGGAAAAGGTAATTTGTCCAAATGGTCGGCTTGCCTAGCTTTTACTAGTAGACGCCATCATGACTACCGAGGGTGGGAAGTTCGGGTCGTGACAGCAAGCCGCATAAAGAATAAGAAAACTATGACTAACATTAAGCAAATATGTTCTAGTTATGTTCACTTAAAAAAAGTTCCAAATTGTAAATTTTGTCATGCGAAAAAATTTGAGTATGAATCCCCTAGATTTTGCTATAAGAGTGAAGTTAACCTCCCTTCGAATGCCAGCTGAACTGAGAAATTTTTATTTAGGAAACAACGCAAAATCCAGGCACTTCCGAACGTATATTAGAACTTATAATAATCTATTTTCCTTTACGTCACTTGGTGTCAATTATGACAAAGATTTAGCCAAGAGAAATCGTGGTATTTAAATATTCAGAGTTCAAGGACAAATGTATCACTTAGACGTTTTATATCCCAAATAAAGAGGACCATGAAATTTGCAACTCTACTTTTATGATAATGTAAATGAGCTTGGAAATACAACCGCTTGCTCAAATAAATTAAATGAGTCGATAGTGAAGGAGCTGATGGACATACTAAAGGCTAATCCATACTCATCGGGCTATATCTTACATCAAAATGGGTGCCCACGCTCACTGGGGGTATGAAGACTCCCGAAGGGGCCCTTTACGGTCCAAGCGCAATATCAAGCCATCTCGTGGCATCATCACTAGGCTCTCGGCCTCATATCAATCAAGCCACCTTCTGGCGTACATATCTCAGGCCCTCGGCCTCATAATCAAAATCAGTGTATCACCATTGTGGCGTGCAACCCGATCCAAAAGTATCATTACAACATGGGCCCTCGGCCTTACTCAGTCAAAATCACATAAGCCACTCGGGCAATAGTAAAAAATGATGCTCGGCCCAAAATATTATTTAAAATATCATTTCAAGTGTTAAAGTAGAGTAAGCATGGCTGTGTTTTGAAAACAGTAGAATATAGCATGACTGAGTACAAGTATAAAGTCAAAACAGTGAGGAAAGCATCATTTAAAACCCTCTTAGAGTTCAAACAGTTGTCACGAAGCCCAAATATGACATTTCATCCAAAATATAATAATATCGAATAATTAACTGTCAAATACGCAGTAGAACAGTCATTCGAGATGGACTAAGTCACAATCCCCAACGATGCACGATCCCACGCCCGTCATCTAGCATGTGTCTCACCTCAATATAGCACAACGATGTGCAAATCCGGGGTTTCATACCCTTAGAACATCATTTACAATCATTACTCACCTCTATCCGGTCCGAACTCTAGCCCGCGATGCCTTTTCCCTCACGAATCAACCTCCATATGCTCCAAATCTAGCCACAATCAGTACATAATTATTAAAATATGCTAGGGAACAAAGCCCACTCGAAAATATCGAATTTACATCAAAAATCCCAAATTTGCTCAAACCCGACCCTCGGGCCCATGTCTCGAAATCTGATAAAAATTACAAAATCCAACAACCCATTCAACCACGAGTCCAACCACACAAAAATTACTAAATTCCGATAACAATTCGGCCTTCAAATCTTCAAATCATATTTTCAAATCCCTTGGCCCAAATCCCCAATTTACACCTCAAAAATAAGTAATCTAGTCGGATTATTCGAAGGTAATTCAATATTATGGAGTAGAAATGGTCACAAGTGACTTACCTCAAGATTTCCCATGATTTCTTGCTCAAAAATCGCCCCAAGCCATGTTCTTTCAAAAAACAAAAAACATCAAAATGATCAAAAATAAAAAAATAAAAGAACAACATAAATAGATCCAATTCTAGTCGCTCAAAGCCATTTCCGGTCGCTAAAAGTGCCAAATCAGGTTGCTAGAGGTGCGCACCAGCTCCTGCTGCACCAGCAATGTTTATTTTCACTAAAACGGTTCTAACTCCACTATACGAACTTAGAATTCGATGATTCTTGTTCCTATTTGTCACAAATAATAATACTAACATAGCTCTTCAATCAACACTCAATTCGGAGCTTATTTGCTCAGTGCGATACCCATTTCGCTCGTTAAACAATTAACTCATGTTTCGCGTCTAAAACCCAATCGCGACTTGATGAAATTAGACCAAACTTTCCAGATCACCCCTATAATTCATTATCAAAATTTTGGAAGTCTCGAAATCAAATTTCGATCTCTATAACTAAAAATAGACCTTTGGATCATTATATGCTTATGCTCAAAACGGCAAAAATCTTCCAAAAACTCTTCCGAAACTTATTCGAGACTCATGGGACCCCAACCAAACATGCCAACACACCCCATAACATCATTCAAACTTGTTCCAACCTTTGTAATGCTCAAAACATTGAATCACCCTTGGATTCAAGCCTAAGAATTCCTAAACTTTCGAATTCCGAATTCGATCAAAAAGTCTATCAAACCTCGTCTGAATGACTTGAAATTTCGCACACACATCCCAACTGACATAAGGAAGCTACTGCAAATTTTGGAATTCCATTCCGACCCCAAATCAAAATCTCGCCTATTAACCAGAAAATGCCAAAAAACTCAATTTCGCCAATTAAAGCCTAAATCTACTCTGGACTCCAAAACACATTCCGATCACGCTCCTAAGTCTGAAATCATCAAATGGAGCTAACCAAATCATAAATATTCCAATCCTAGATCATATACAAATAAGTCAAGACTTGGAACCATTCAAATTTCAAGCTTCAAACTAACAACTATTCTTCCGAATTCATTCCGATTACCCTGAAAACCAAAACCAAATATTTACATAAGTCATAATACATTACACGGGGAAAGTCATGCCCGAGAACTAGCGAGCAACGTGCAAAAGCTCAAAATGACCGGTCGGGTCGTTACATCCTCCCCCACTTAAACATATGTTCGTCCTCGAACGTGCCTAGGGTTGTTCCGAAACCATCTAATCACTGGGTAAACCTACCATGCACATACCGGGGGGTGATCCCACATCACCCTATGCCATATAGGTCTGGTAACACAACATAACTAAAATTTCACAATTCACCATAGCCCATAACCTTAGAACCAATTTTCCACTTCCGAAATTGTCTATAATATCAGAATCTCACATCTATAAACTGAATAAGTATAAACACGCTGTATCAAGCCATAGCCGCAATCCAAGATGAAAATCACATCATATACCACACAGCTCAAACACTCATAGTGATAAATTCTAATCACAGCAGTTGTTCAAACAACCCAATTCCTATAATAAATCTCTTATTAAACCAAAGCCTCATTCAAACACTTTCGTATACCGCCAATGATGAATGAAACACGCAGAAAGTCATAACCATTTCTCAGATCAACCAGTCATGAAGCTCTCTCTTCTTCAGCAAGGACCATAGTAAATTTTTAAGCCGAATCCTGATATTATCCTTCCAACATGCTGAAGTTGAATCCTTTCGTATTCGTTAAAGATCCCAACAATCTCATCTAATCCAAAACAACCTCTCTGGTGACATTACACCTCAATACAGACAAAAGCCGCAACTTGCGCAATCCGCGCACCAGTAAGAAACAATCCGAACATACTCAACTCATGAAAATGACTCAAATGAAAGAGTTGTACTGCAAGCTCACTAGTACCACCACAACACAAGGCTGAGAACCCGTCTCACATTGTAGAAATAGAACACACGAATCTAACCCACAAGGTCATACCTCCACATAACTTCGCTGCACTGCACGACCCTATCCAAACACTAGTCCACATAAAACACCTCAAGTCACTCTGCTCGAAATTGACGACCACGTGCAATTGATGTCTAGAACCAAAGCCAATCATCATAACCGCGGTGAAGCAAATACATAACATTACACATCCCAACAGGACATAACCGATACGCTATCCGTCGAGCAATATCCAATACTCCTTTAACTCTGCCGGTGCCATACGATACGGTGCCTGGCATTAAATCAATACCAAAATCAACAACCTTGCCCGTCGACATGCCCGGCAACAAGAACACATTCGAAAAATCCCTCACCACCGGAACTGAATCAATGGTAGGAATCTCTACGCTAACATACATTACGAAAGCCCAAATAAGGAAGACAATCCTTCCCAGCCATTCGCTGGGTCTTCGAAATATAAAACCATCCAACTAAGAACATGATCCGTCAAACCTCGCCACTCGATTTGTGGCATTCCCGGCATTGCCAACATCTCCTCCTTAACACAATAGCTCTGAATGACACATCACCGAGACAACCAGTCTATACCCAATATCACATCTAAAATCTAACATACCAAGCAGCAAAAGATCCATTCATGTCTCCTAACCCCGATAGTCACTAAATAGTGCCGATAAACTTAATCACGTTGCCGTTTTCTGAAATATATACCCTCGTTAAATCACCCCAATTAACAATACCATTTCCTTAATCATCTGAAGATCATTCCCCTAATCATCTGAAGCTCATCTCCCTAATTATCTTATGCTTATCTCCTTAATTATCTAAAGCTGCCCGCTGCCTGAGGATTTTATGATCTTTCTTTCAGAGATGAACCAAGACCTTACACATGCAATCTCAAGCCTACACCATATACTGCATAAACCATACCATCCGAGGATAACCATGAGAACTTTTTATTCCCCTTACGAACCATAAGCAACTATGCACTCAGCTAGCCAAGCACTTTCCATTGATCCCATCTAAAACAAAATCACTCTACATCCCATGCTCCTCATGCCAGCAGAAAATATACCCGTCTAACCTTGGTATAAACCGTCAAGAACTCTCCTAATTCCTTTGCACAAAGTTAAACTGTCGGGTCTAAATCCTACTAACTTAACCAAACTACGCAGGCCACTATCACCCAAGAGCAATGCCATGAAACACTTGTAGAAACTCATTACCTCGTGAGCACCCAAAGAACTAATCATATCCTTACCATACGGATTCGGCCTACTACCAAGCTACCATATCTATCCGAGTTTCCTTCTGATTTACCTTCAACTTGATACAACCTCTTGTTGTAGCACTACAATTCCTAAACCCAAGCTTACCACACAAGACCCAAGCATAAAACCACACCGTCTAAGTCTCACAAGCCGCTGAGTACTCTCTCAAATATCCCCAAAATCACCATATTCGAAACACTTTCCATGAAGAGACTTCTGCGAATCTAAAGCCATTACGTTTACCTTCTTGATACTGATGTGTATAATCCATAATGATATAGAAATACCACGAGTCTTGACACCTTTCAATGCAAACCTCAGTTTCTAGCCAAATATACAACTTGAAAATCTCCAATTATTACATGTAAAATGTTTAACCCATTGGAACTATAATCGAGAGTCATCCACTCTACTCAGACCGAAATTAGACCGATCAAACGGACCGACGACCTGTGCTTCATTAGCACTCCGACGCCGCAGAATGTAACCTCACGTTAATGCAACGAAGCAACTTCTTGTCCTATGAACCATACTCAAGTCATTCCGTGATTCTCATACACACATAAAGCATAACATGACCTATATTGAAATTTCCTTGACTTGAAGCCTCCTCGGTCTCAGCCTCCGTAAACCATAAATAATTCACCAGTACATCTCAAACTGGAACCAACATAGCACATAACCATGCAATCAACTAATCAATAGCAGACTCCCCCACTTGGCTCAAAGCCATAGATCAAAGCACACAATAACTCATAATGCATATACTCTATCACTGCCATAATACCATAGTAAGATTAAATTCCATACTTCATAAGCTCGTGCAACACAGACCATCTCGTACTTCAAATCTTCTGCAAATCTCGCATTCACCCCCGCAACAGTTAAGCCCACTCTCTTAAGCAACCCAAATTCAAATTGCATACATATGTTTCACTGGTAAAAGAGATCTTCCAACAAACAACGTAAGGCTCACACAAACTTCAAAACACTCCGAAGAAGGTAACCCACCTACTTCGCCTCAAACTTATAGCTATTCATACCCTTCCACAGTCATAAACATTACGCAATCACTTAATCTTCCCGAGTCTGAACTCATATCGTAACATGAAATCTACTCCACTCCCCAACTAAACAAAATGAAAATATTTTTCACACGCCCATAACCCGGGGCTATATATAAAGTCAAGATGGAAATCAAGCACCAAATAGTTCTTTTATCCTCAAGCAGACCCTTCTCGTTGCTTCCAATTCATATGAATACATCTCGCAGTCACATCATACTCATCACATAGTCATCCAGCCATCACTTGCACTAATAGGGACACTCCCAAATATATAAATTCAAAACACGTGCTCACACAATCAGCACCTTAGTGCTCAAGCTACAAGAAAAACCCGGCCTCAAGTCCTCCAGACTGGCCCAACATCAACGCACAAAAATCAAAACTCGCCCCTCGATCAGGGAATCACAAGCCGTCAATATACAGCTGCTATCGAGTGCTCATGTGCATATACGAACGCGTGGAAGGAACTAAAAGAGTTACATTTCAAGCTGAATCAAGGACGCACGATAAGAATTCAAGAATTTGAAGTTTTTCCTAAAGGTTCTGCAACCTCCTGAGGATAAGTACAGACGTCTCCGTATCGATCCGCGAGACTCTACTAAACCTGCTCATAACTCGTGAGACCTATGTAACCTAGGCTCTGATACCAACTTGTCACGACCCTAAACCCGGACCCGGTCGTGATGGCTCATCTCGTGAAGACAAGGATAGCCAACACATTCCCATTTCAATCTTAAGCAATAAAATAATAAGTACTAAGTCTTAAACATGATTAAATCTCAAAAATAAGAATTTAACAGCATAATTTGCGAAAAACAAGCCCAACACATCCCGATACCGGGGTGTCACTAGTCATAAGCATCTAATAAGGTCTGAAAACAACAAGAATCTAATGAGATCAAGAGGGAGAACGGAAGTGCTGCGAACGTCGGGCAGCTACCTTGTTAAACTCCGATGACTCTGCCTCTGAGCAACCAATACCCGCTACCGGATTCAGAAATACCTGAATCTACACACAAGGTGTAGGGAGTAAATTGAGTACTTCCAACTCAGTGAGTAAGAATCATAACTAAAGATTGAGTGATAGGAAATAACGAAAAGTACATCAACATGCTGTAAAGCAGTACAAAACCAGTAAGAAAGTAATGAAGCTATGAAATCTCTTAAGCACCTTAGCTCAGTTTAAAACTTCTCCAAAAATGGCTTTTCAATAGTTAAGCAATTGAATGAAAGCAATTAGAACAAATAAGCATAGAAGATCCGCCCATCGGGCACAATTACACAATTAAACAGGTAAATGACAGATAAATAAGAAAGATAAACACATAAAGGTTCGCCCCTCGGGCACAATGTCAAGAAATCTGCCCCTTAGGGAATATCTCAGAACAATACTAGCCCCTCGGGCTATATCACAGAACCATACCAGCCCCCAGGCTATATCTCACATCACAATGGGTACTCGCACTCACTGGGGGTGTGTAAACTCCTGAAGGGGCCCCTTACGGCCCAAGCGCATAATCAAGCCATCTCGTGGCTTCATCACTAGGCTCTCGGCCTCATATCAATCAAGCCACCTCGTGGTGTACATATCTCAGGCCCTCGGCTTCATAATCAAAATCAGTGTATCATCGCTGCAGCGTGCAGCTCGACTAAAAAGTATCCTCGTAACACAGGCCCTCGGCCTTACTCAGTCAAAATCACATAAGCTACTCGGGCAACAGTAAAACATGATGCTCAGCCCAAAATATTATTTAAAATATCATTTCAAGTGTTAAACCAGAGTAAGCATGGCTGAGTTTTGAAAACAGTAGAATATAGCATGACTGAGTAGAAGTTCAAAGTCAAAACAGTGAGGAAAACATCATTTAAAATCCTCTAAGGATTCAAACAGTTGGCACGAAGCCCAAATATGACATTTAATCAAAAACATAATACTATCGAACAATTAACTGTCAAATACGGAGTAGAATAGTCATTCGGGATAGATTAAGTCACAATCTCCAACTGTGCACGATCCCACGCCCGTTATCTAGCGTGTGTCTCACCTAGATATAGCACAACGATGTGCAAATCCGGGGTTTCATACCCTCAGAACATCATTTACAATCATTACTCACCTCAATCCGGTCCAAACTCTAGCCTGCGATGTCTTTTCCCTCACGAATCGAACTCCGGTTGCTCCAAATATAGCCACAATCAGTACATAATCATTAAAATATGCTAGGGGAACAAAGCCCCCTCAAAAATATCCAATTTACATCAAAAATCTCAAAATTGCTCAAACCCGACCCTCGGGCCCACGTCTCGAAATCCGATAAAAATACAAAATCCAACAACCTATTCAACCACGAGTCCAACCATACCAAAATTACTAAATTCCGATAACAATTCGGCCTCCGAATCTTCAAAACTTATTTTCAAATCCCTAGGTTCAAATCCACAACTTACACCTCAAAAACATGTAATCTAGTCGGATTATTCGAAGATAATTCAATATTCTGGAGTAGAAATGGTCACAAGTGACTTACCTCAAGATTTTCCATGATTTCTTGCTCAAAAATCGCCCCAAGCCGTGTTCTTTCAAAATACAAAACGTCAAAATGAGCAAAAAAACAGCATAAATAAATCTGATTCTGGTCGCTAGAAGCCATTTCCGGTCGCTAAAGTGCCAAATTCGGTCGCTAAAGGTGCGCACAACAATATTTATTTTCACTAAAAAGGCTCTAACTCCACCATATGAACTCGGAATTCGATGATTCTTATTTCTATGAGTCACAAATAATAATACGAATATAGCCCTTCTATTGAAACTCAATTTGGAGCTCATTTGCTCAGCGCGATACCCATTTCGCTCGTTACACAATTCATTTATTTTTCGCGTCTAAAACCCAATTGCGTCTTGATGAAATTAGACCAAACTTTCCAGATCACTCCTATAATTCATTATCAAAATTTTGGAAGTCTCGAAATCAAATTTCGATCTCTAGAACTAAAAATGGACCTTTGGATCATTACATGTTTATGCACAAAATGGCAAAAAATCTTCAAAAAACTCTTCCGAAACTTATCCGAAACTCATAGGACCCCGATCAAACATGCCAACACACCCCATAACATTATTCAAACTTGTTCCAACATTCGTAATGCTCGAAACAACATCAAAACATCGAATCACTCTTGGATTCAAGCCTAAGAATTCTAAAACTTCTGAATTCCGAATTCGATCAAAAAGTCTATCAAACCTCGTCCGAATAACCTGAAATTTTACACACACATCCCAAATGACATAACGAAGCTATTGCAACTTCCGGAATTTCATTCCGCCCCTTATATCAAAATCTCACCTATCAACCGGAGAACGCCAAAAACTCAATTTCGCCAATTCAAGCCTAAATCTACTCCGGACCTCCAAAACACATTCCGATCACGCTCCTAAGTCCCAAATCACCTAACGGAGCTAACCAAATCATAAAAATTCCAATCCTAAATCATATACAAACAAGTCAAGACTTGGTCAAACCTTTCAAATTTCAAGCTTCAAACTGAGAACTGTTCTTCAGAATTCATTCCGATTACCCTGAAAACCAAAACCAGTTATTTACATAAGTGATAATACACTACACGGGACAAGTCATGCCCGAAAACTGGGGAGCAAAGTGCAAAAGCTCAAAACGACCGGTCGAGTCGTTACAATAATGTTCCTACTACTACTGAAATTTCAGCAATATGGGTTGATGAAAATGATGGTCTTGCTACTCATGCACCACATCTTCAAATATATACTCACAGCGACATGACACAAAGAGTCAACTATTATTTTGGGTGCTATGACCCTTTACAGTACCCCTTGTTATTTCCATATGATCAAGGCGGGTGGCATTGTGGTATTAAAAACTTCCAAGAGCAGATTATATTCTTAGAAATCGCACTCTGCTTGAACTTGAACAATTGCCGAGTATAAAAAAATATTTACCTCCATTGATAGGTAGTTGATATGGAAGCTCAAAATTTATAAAAAGCAAAACACAAAAAAATACAATTTCAGTTTGTGAGTATTACTGTTATAAACTTCAGATAAGGAACGATGGTGAAGAAGAAATTTTGCAAGTGGTTTCAGGTAATCACATGCCAAAGCTTCATAAAAAAGGCAACATGTCTTTTTTCCTACGTGTCACGATAGGCAACCTCTATGACGTGGTGTTTCACTGCATAGGTGTTGTGATTCTTTATCTTGAAAAAAGGATCTTGTAAGGTCAAATATCATTGAAATATACTCATAATCTATCAGTAAGAATACACTATTAGGGGTGAAAAATGGGTGGGTCGGATTGGATATATATTTGCAGATTGAAAACGGGTAATATAAAAAAAGATAAAATATTTTATATTTAATACGAATAGAAAATGGATTTAACTAATGCATAATATGAATATACATATTATTCATTACTTCCTAAATATGATCACTTTTGGAAATTTCTAATCTCCCAATTTTGAAATACTCTCGATTTGAATCTTCACAAATATAAAATTTAAGCCCATTGATTATCCATTAAGTATATATTTTAAGTGGATAATATGAAATATTATCCATATTTGACTCATTTGTATAAAGTTCATTATCCAGCCTATATTTTAGTGGATAATATAAATGGATAATTATTATTTTAGTCCATTTTGCCACCATTATACACTATCAATATGAATTTTTAGAGATTTTTACCTAACTATACTATATTAGAAACTTATTTACCAATATTCTCTATGTTTTATAGTTTTTAATAAGTATCTAGGTTTTTCTTGCAAATTATGTAGATTTCTCCTTAAAAGGCTCTCATCTCAATATTAGTGTCCTCAATTAAGAGATTCAATTATATCCTTTCCTTTTTTCCCTTTCCTCTTCTCTCTCCTTTTTTTTTTACATCGGAATTCCTTAATCAACACCCAGAATCTCCATCTTCCCTCTTTCCTCTTCCCACTATTGGTGACAACTTTATGTTATTAGATCATCAATTGCATCATTCTTTTGTTAGGAGACCAGACAACACTGAAAATAAAAAAATATTCAGGGATTATATGATAACTGTATTATAATTACATTTGAATTGTATCAGATATATCAATTAGTAAAACATAATTGTATCATACTTGTATCACAATTATATCTAACTTGTAGATGGTACATTAATATCCAAACTAATACCTGATACAATACTAATAAATTAATATATAATTATGATATATTAACTGTGAAATTCGTCATGAACTCACAACTACTCATTATTCAGACACAAATTTGATACAATCCCAAAAGTGTTCTTACACAATTATGATACAACTTAAAACTGATTCTAAACTTAAACTAATACAGTATCATATTATATTTGTATTAGCATTGTATCATGTATTGTTTTAGGTACAAACTGCGATACAATTATGATACAATTCTAGATTATGATATAGCTTTCATCCTCATCTTTTTTGAGTTTCAATTTAAAATATCCACCTAGAACGAACTCTAAACTTAAATTATGATACAATATTTTATTTTAATAGTATTAATATTGTATCTGAATTGTCTTAGGTATTGATGTATCAAATACAACTCAGATACAATTATGACACATTTATCATACAATCGTAATACAATTCTGAAACTTCTTCTTCCTCGAGTTTCAATCAGAAATTCAACCTAAAACCAACTTTAAAATTGAGATATAAACTCTAAAGGATATTTTCAATCGTTTTCAAGGACACCCAATCCAAAAAATCACAAATTCGTAAAATCCGAATATCTAATTCAAAGCTTCAAAACTTTTTAATGGTATGTCAATGACAGACCCCTCCACCAACAATTTTAGAGATGTTTAACCAAAAATATGGATTTCGATCAAAGCTTATTTCTAGAAGAACTCGGGTTACTGATAATCAAATAAAAATAGGAATAATCGATGTAAAAAATAGCTGAATAGAAAGCCAAGTAAATCTTTATATTCCAATAGTTTTTCGTACCCTATAAATAATCAGTTTTCCCCTTTTTATAGCTATCTCTAGGTAATACGTTTTTTTTTGTCATAATGCCATTTAATGTAAACGCTATAAATGGTAATTATATTTTGATCTAATACAGATGCCCTAATATTTTTCTTAATTATTGCCTATTAATTACTACAATACGTATCTATACTCTTTTTTGTTATCATGTTCATTCTCTTAACCCGACCTTCGAGCATAAAGAGGTTCGAGCATCTATCTTTCTTGAACCTCTTGAATTCCCACCCATGACTGTTGTAGCTCGTGCCTCTTTAACTATTCTTTGCCAATCATCATCTTTTGACTAGACCATGTATCGTGACATGTCACTTTTCAATCAATTCTACATATAAACTTAATTTTTCCCAATATAGATTGTACCCCTACTTGCCATTTATTCATCAATAGAATATTTGGGAAGTGAATTTTATCAAAATTGGAATATTTGCCACCATTAATTCTTCTTTGGAACTGACGCTTCATTTGTCACTTCCATTTAATGTTCGCAACATGTGGCATCTCCTGGTTGGTTCTGCATCTTTTCAGTGTTTCTTAAGGCTTTTTTACGGCTTCACCAATTACGAAACGACAGTTCTCATTATGACGTTTCCATTATTGCACCTTTTTCTTTGACGGTTGCTTCTGAGTATAAACATATTTTTCACCTTTGTCTTTCTCACAAAGGTTTAGAACATTCAATTCTTGTTTTCTTCTTCCTCGTACTACTATGTCTTCTTCAAACCCTAACCCTAGGAGAGTTCCCATCATTGACAACCTTACTCTTGCTCCTTTTAGGAGTAGGAGAGGAGGCAGACTTCGTAGTTTAGGGTCCTCATCATCGCGAGCCACTGCTCTTCCTTCAACAAGTTCTACACCTCCTTCTAGAAAAAGAGGTAATCTTTCTCAAAGGGCTTCATCTAGAGGTAAAAAACCCATTGACCCTCTTCGTGAACCTTTGGTAGATGAGATTGTTCCCATTGAACTATCTTTTTACAATGATAGAGAGTCTATTAGAAACCAAGTTTCTTTCATGTGTTCATTAGAGCGTGCTGACATTTATCCGACTCAAATCACTGAAGGTTTGATTTCCGTGGTTTGTAGAGACTGTCATTGGAGTCATAATTTCCCTATTATAATCCCCAATGCAAAACAAAGAATCACTTCTTATCTGACTGGGTTTTCTTTTGTTTATACATATCCCTTCACGTTGAATTTCAAGCCTCCTATTGACCCTGTTATCCTCGAATTTTGTCGCTTTTTTTATGTCTGCTTAGGATAAATTTGCCCCATCGTGTGGAGGGCAGTTGCTTGTTTAAGGCATTTGGCCAATATGGCTGGCATGCCTTTTACTTTCTTTCATTTAATTCATCTTTATTCTCCTAAACTCTTCCGTCAATGAATTTTTACTTTAGTAGTGAGAAGCAAAGGATTTCTGGTTAGCCCAGAGGACGATAAAAACCGTGGCTGGTAAGCCAGGTTTGTTGCTGCCCCCGCTATTGGTTTAGTGGGTGAGAAAAGTATTCCATTCCTTGAGAGATGGAATTTTGCACGTGAGTTTTTTTTATAATTTTTCTATAACTTTTCTCAATTTTGATGGTTGCCATTTTAACTTTCTCCCTTCTGTTTTTTTCTCTTAGCAACCATGGTATCTGTTGATGAGATTCCCAATTTCCATGGTTGGGTAGGAAAGTTGTTAAGTATTGCTCCGATGGAAGGTAGATCTTGGAAAAACCTTTCTCATCCGTTTGGTTGGAAGGTGAAAACTCACGGTAGGTGACTTTTTCTTTGTATTTCTATTTACTTCTTTCTTCAGAAATTATTTTGATCCTTCTTTTTGTTAGGATTTCCCATTCGAGGCATAAGTGCTGAAGTCGTCGTAGCTTCCAGCATTTCTTTGGAAAGATCCCAAGAGATAATCTCGGGTTCTTCATCGGAAAGGAAAGCTTCCACTCAGCAAGACTCTAAAAAAGAGGAAGAACATGATGGGGGCTCTTTGATAAGAAGGACACGAGCTAGAAGACGCATTATTACAGATGATGAAGCATCTCTCCCTCGTTCTGTTCCTCCCACCGAGCCTGTTGAAGCCGCCTTGGCAATTTCTGATGATGATACTCCCGTGGCTGCTCGTGATTCTATTGCTCAGCTTTTGCCCATGGGTTTGATAATGAAAATTTGGGTCCAATTTCTGGTGAAGTGCCCCTTGCCTCTCTTTCCATGTCTGCTCCTGTGACACCTTCTTTGTCAGTTATGACTGTTGCTGTTGTTGCTCCATCCCAGGCTATTTTGACCCCTTCTACAGTTCCTCCTACAACCGTCCATCACACTAAGGTTGGTTGCTCAAGTGGATGTGAAGCTATGAGGCAAGTTATTATCGAGGTTCCTGCCAATGGTAAACATTTGAGGAAATTAGGTCAGGCTGATGTGTGGTTGAAGCCTCTGATTGGTCCAGTTGACAAAGCCAGACTTGAGAGTCATAACTCTCTAACTTGGATGAATGACATTGTGCAATCTTCTTTAAACGTATTCTTTTTCACACTTTACCTCTTTTCCCTTTTTTTTATTTAAGTTCCTTACCCCCTTTTTTTAGATTAATCTAGTTGGCACGGAGATGATTAAGAGGTTTTCCCGCACAGAACAATTAATGCATGACTATCAAGTGGAAGCGGACAACTGGAGAGAGCAGTATGAAGGTCTTCAAATTGACATGGAAGTGTTAGAAGAGAGTAAGTGTACCTTGGAGCAGCAACTGAAGGTTTTAACATCAGAATTAGAAGTCGAGAAGGCATCATCAAGTCAAGCTGATAAGGAAAAGAATCTCCTTGAAACATCTTTCTCTGAGCAGCTTTCTGAAGCTAGTGAAGAAATCAAAGAACTGAAGGCTTTGTTAAGTAAGAAAGAAGCCTATGCTAGTGAACTCGTACAAACCATTTCTCAGACCCAGCAAGATATCTGTGAGTCTTCTAACAAGGTCAACCTTTTAGAGAGTTCACTCACCCCGTGCAAGCTTCTTATGCTTCTGTCTTGGCTGAAAATGAAAAGTTAAAAACGAAATTGATCAGTGGGAGAAAGATTACGAGATTCTTGAGGATAAGACTGCAATTGAAGTGAGTTGGGCAAATCTAAACACCCGCCATGATACCTTGATGGAAGTTAGCCAAGAGGTCTTTAGTTTGGATGTTGAGTTAGCCAAAATAAAAGAGACTATTGAAAAAACTCAGCAAGGCCAAGATTTTCCTTCTCTCATGCTGATATTCCCGAGCACATTGAAGATGAAATGGATACAGTGGATGCTCCAACACCTTCAAGCCATCCTGAACCTTCTGTTGCTCATGACCATGCTTCGTATCCTTCTTCAGCCCCTCAGTGAAAAGTTGATGACATTTTACTTCTTTTTTTTTCTTTGTGGTATGTGGTTGTAACCCCCGGTCTCATTTGGGGGTTTGGTTTTTTGGAAATGATAAGTCCCAAACCTTTTCAGGGCGTTTTCTGTATAAATGACAAATAGTTGATGACTAAGTTCATACTTAGTCTAAGCTTTTTAATATTTAAGAAGTTTTTCTGTTTAAACTCAGTTATTATGAGCTTTTGTTTTGTTTGACTTTGCCTTTATACTTAAGAACTTGTTAATTAATTCTTGGGTTTGTGTTTTACCCTTTTTGCATTTTTTTCTTAAAATGCTTTATTAACTTCGTGGATGTTTAAATCACACATGATTTTTATAAAAGAGGGCCCTTTTATTTTTGACATTTAATAAAGAAGACGTCTCGACTTCATAATGGTGTAAATATACGATAAAAGAAATAGGAACACACGTGTTTCTTGAAATAACTTTGATAATGTTTTCATTTGAACTTTGTCAAGTTTAAATAACATCTTTACATGTGTTTAAATAACTTCTATAACTTTATCGTAATTGTTTTCTCTATAACAGATTTTCAAAAAAGACATAAAATACAAGGTTTTCATTTATAACTCGTTTCTACACATTGCCTTTAACCCACATATGATAAGGTTTTTTGGCTTTATGTTATTAGCTCGTAACTTTGCTCTGATACAATGAGTAGACTTTTTCAGGCTTTGACTCTTTAGTCTTTTTTGCCTTCTTCCCACGTGTATTATATGACTCCCCAAGTGTTTGAACTTTGAAGTATGAAATCTCAAGCACTTGATTACTCCTCTTATTCAGTCCTTTTCCTGAAAAGAAGAAAAAAATGCACGGGACTCGGAGGTGCGATTATAGATGAAGACTGCTTAACCCGTTTGAATTTCTATCATAATAAATTGTAACCCTAGACCGAGAATTTATGTTTTTCCATGTGTCTTGCAGAACGTGATTCATCATTTAGTACAGGTTAGCTTTTTGTCTATCATCTAAAATCCTTAGTAAAATTTTAACAATTCAAAAATAAAATTCAAAAATGAAGGTACCTGCCCGTGGATACTTCTTTTCCTTAGAAGTAGTATCTCCTAGAGGAACGACATTCCAATATAAAGGTAAAATCTTTCCATCCATTGTTTCCAGCTTGTATGCTCCCTATCCTGCGATACCGTGAATCTTATAAGGTCCTTCCCGGGTAGGACTTAACTTTCCCGTATTAGTTGCTCTCGTAGATTGAAAAACCTTTTTATGTACGAAGTCCCCAATCTTGAAGTATCTTAGGCGAGCTTTTCGATTATAATATCATTCCATAACCTGGTTTTGTGTTGCCATCCGTATTAACGCAGCTTCCCTTCTTTCTTCGAGTAAATCTAAGTTTACTCGCATTTCTTCTTCATTAGATTCATCAGTTGCTTGTGCATATATCGTGCTTGGATCCCCTGTCTCGACTGGGATCAAGGCTTCAGCTCCATATACCAGTGAAAATGGTGTTTCTCTCGCACTTATTTTTTTGTTATACGATAAGCCCATAAAACACCAGGTAAAACTTCTGGCCAATTGCCTTTGGACTCCTCCAATTTCTTCAAATTGTTGATAATGACTTTGTTCGTCGATTCAGCTTGTCCATTACCCACCGGGTGATAAGGCGTTAAAGTAATCCTTTTGATTTTCCAACTTTGAAAAAACTTCGTGATCTGTGCGCCTATAAATTGCAGGCCGTTATCACATACGATTTCTTTTAGTATGCCGAACCAACATATGTTATTCCGCCAAATGAAATCTCTGACCTCCTTTTCTCGTACCTGTTTAAAATCACCTGCTTCCACCCACTTAGTAAAGTAATCAGTGAGTACTAGCAAATATTTTACCTTTCCTTTTGCTTGTGGTAGTGGTACTACGATATCCATCCCCCACTTCATAAAGGGCCATGGTGCAATGACTGGATGTAATAACTCTGCAGGTCTATGCATATTGTTAGTGTATCTCTAGCACTTGTCACATTTAGCCATGAAATGTTATGCTTCTTCTTTCATTTTGGGCCAATAATAGCCTGCCCTAATCATGGTTTTCACTAAAGATCTTCCTCCCGCATGATTTCCACAATGTCCCTCGTGAATTTTTCTCGTCATATAGTCTATTTGAGAAGTTCTGAGGCATCTTGCTAAAGGATCGCCAAACATTTTTAGATAGATATTGCCTTGCTTTAAACAGTATCGAGCAGCTTTTTCGTGAAGCGTGAGAGCCATTTTCTTATCTTCAGAGACAGTTCCATACTGCAAAAAAGGTGACAATCTCTGTGAGCACGTGATTTTGACCCTAAGCAAATTATTCCAAAAATATCAAATAAAATGATTTTACAATTTTAAGAATTTTGTTGCATTCTTTTATTAATTGGTCACATGATAACTCATATTAAAAATACAAAAAAATGCATATACATTAAGATTTTCAATTTTACATTTTTTTAGTATTAATGTATTTTCGAAAAAAAAAAAAGATAGAAGAAAAATCGAAAAAAAAATAGTTCATTTTAACTTTTATTGTTTTAATTGAAAATTACTACAAAATGGTTAGTAAAATAATTTTTAGAGTTTAATTAGAGTAATTGTTAATTTTAATTTCAATTTTATAAATCAGAAATATACATATATATACATATATATATACACAATTGTTGGGCCAAATACACCAAAACAAAATCCCAACCCAAGACAAAACCCCAACCCAACCCAAAACAAATTGACCCAAGCCCAACCCATTTTACCCTTGGAAATATCGGATACATTCTCTAGAAAGAGACACGGTATTTCCGTGTCTCTATACCTCATCTATCTTTCACATTTTTGAAGAGAAGGCTGGCTATATGTTGAAGCAGAGACGGGAGGCTCTCAGAGGAGAAAATCAAGGGAGATTAGAGGAGAGTTCTGGAGAAGTTCGAGAGAGCAGAAGAGGGAACATAAGGGAAGATTTTGGAAAGAGACGGAGAGGACAAAATTGCAGAAGATTGAGAGAGAATTGTGAGGTTTCTGACTAAAAATTTTCTTTCAAATTTCTAGCAAAGTTGTGTAATAACAGTAGTTTTTGAAGTATCATTTCGTTGTGGATTTTGGAACTCGAAGTGTTGTTGTTGATTGAATCTCTGGACGATTTTAGCCTTCACAGGTTCTTCTCGTTCTTCATCGTCTTTCTGTTGAATTAAA
>MU675593.1:0-12434 GCA_026770625.1 Nicotiana glauca
ATGCTTTGACCATTTGACCAGTCCACGTGTCATGCCACGTCATTTTCAATATAAATCCAACTTTTCCCAATACACTATGCCCGATAATTATGAATCATTAACCATTAGTTATTTGAGCGATCTTGTGACCATTTGCACCATATACAAATTTCTAGTCCACAATTCTAGTTTAATATACCCCTTCTAGTCCACAATAAGTGATTAATTTACTTTGGACACACCTATTAAGAAAATACTAAATTCTAGTCAAAAATAGTTAGGGTAACTAAATTATCCTTAATTAAGTGTTGCAGCATAGTTGTAGTAGCAATTACTTTTCTTCTCAAATGAGAGGAGTAAATGACTTTTTAGGGATGCGTACATAAGAGTAATTTTAGAAAAACAATTTGAATTTTTTCTTGATTATATAAATTGACACTTATTTTTGACCAAAATAAAAAAGCAAATTGGTCACTTATTGTGGACCGGAGGGAATATATCAAATGAAAAGGGACTATTCCGAATGGTTTGTTAAATACAAGGTTGATCTTGAACCTATTGCTACTGCTTTTCCTAAGATACTAATACATATCTTGTATACGGTTAAAATAGGACTTGCCCGATCTTGCCATTTAATCGAAGATTAGGGAATCACGTCGAGGATCGGTTTCGTAATGGATTAGATCGGAGCATGAACATAAAGTATTAAGCTCGAGAATCGAGGTGCTTGTCGAGATCGAGACCAACATCGATCGAGACCATATATGACGGGCTTCGAGCGAAGCGCAATAATGGAAATGCGAGATATCCGTAACCGGTCGAAGATCACGACGAAAATCCCGGAACAGATCAGATCAAGGACGGTTGTTTAGGCTAATCATGGGATTTACTTCTGTAATTAGAGTTATACCATAATTAGAACTCCTCTACTATATAAAGAGGAGTCCCCATCATTTGTAGACACCTTATATTCACACAGATCAAAACAATATAATATTCTCTCTTTAACTCGCGTTCTCTTGTTTATCAGATTGTTGTTTTTTAACTGTTCTTGCTCTATTAACTCGAGGGTATTCCAACTCGAGGGCTTTGTTCAAACACTGGTTTGCTTTATACTATTGTCAATTGCCATCACTTATCTTTACGTTAATCAATTGGTATTAGGTGAAATCATGTATCCTTAAATCACATTATAAGTTTAATTGTTATCCAATTTTTAGGATAAACATATCTTGACCGTTTTTGAAATTGATTATTATAACTTGGCGATATTATTTCGTAGTTGCGGTATAAGAGAAGAGGATGCATTTTTGGTATTGGCGATTCCTGGCAATTTTTGGTATTGGTAAGGCAGTAGGTACAATCTTGTTTCTTAGTCCAGCTGGTGCTGTGTATTGTGTTTGAATCAATTGCTAAATTTTCGAAATATCATCTGATTTTGATTTATAAATTGTGAACTTCATTTGGTTTGTATTTAAATAGTTTCAAGAATGATAACAGTGTTATGGTTTTTTATTAAGAAAATAGCAAGCAGTATTAACGTTGAAAATCTGAATTTTCATTAGACTCCCTCTACAACTAAAGTATTAGTCTTACTACAACTGAAAAAACTATATATTCTAATAAATCAAATATTAAACCCCTTCTACAACTAAACAACTATTTATTCAAAAAAAAAAGAAAAAAGTAGTAAGTATTTTTGACCCTATCCTCCTATTGTTAAAGTTACAACTTTGGAATATTAGCTTCTAATGATAATGCACTCTCTAGGGCTTCATCTCTGCCGCTGCAACCACCACACCTACCGGAGAATCCAACTTCTTCTTCTTCTAAATTAAATAACTGCCTTCTATGAATATCCTGTTGGATGGGTAGGAAATCCCCAAATCCATAGCTCTTTGGGTCGTCCAATCTAAACTGAATGTTCTGGCAATAAATGAACACAGCACAACTATGAGTCAAAGTATGAAATAACGATAATAAATGCTTATAATTGTTGAAGCGAGTGATCATCTTGAAGCTTAAATTGTTGAAGTGAGTAATTATTCCATCTCAAAGCTTAAATTCTTAGAGATAATACACTTATATTAACATGAATTATCTCATTGACATACCCCTAAGGCCCTCATGTGCAGCTCGTAAGGGCATAAAAACCCGAAAAACCGATTCAAACCGAAAACCAAACCAAACCGACCAAAAAAATTCATACTTTTTGGTTTGGTTTGATTTTTGTTTTGAATTTTAAAAACCGATCAAATTTGGTTTGGTTTTGGTTTTAATAAAAAAATAATCGAAAAACCGAACCAAACCGACTATAGGAGTAGCTATTTCAAATTTATTATTACACCTATATATATGTATATTTTTATACAAAGTTTCAAAACATTTATGGTGAATGTTAATCATTTGCACTTTTAGTACCGTTTTTTACCTTTATATTCTAGTTTGATTGGTAGTTTCTTTTGTTAAGTGTAAGAATCCATTTCATGTTAAAAAAATATATTTTTAATTGAGTCCTTAAATTATTCATGACTATTTGATTCAATTATCATCAATATATTTTAGTAAATAATAGATTTCTTAAAGGGCAATTGATTTGATAGTGTTATGTTAAAAATGTGATCGCCGGAATATGTGTTTGGTAGTGCATGTCTTATATTTAAGAAAAAACCGACAAATAACCGAAAAAATCGAAAAACCGACAAAATCCGACATAAACCGAATCGAGAAAAAACCGACTTAATTTATTTGGTTTGGTTCTAATATTTGAAAAACCGACTTACTTGGTTTGATTTCTTTTTTGAGAAAAATCGATCTAAACCGAACCATGAACACCCCTAGCAGCTCGATTCCTTTCATGCGCCAACCACATAGAAAATTTTCTAATCTAGTAATGAGTAGCGATGCGACTTAAATTCAACACTTTTATTTGTTATGATACAATATTAAAGTGTGTGACCAACACATTTGCTAGAGAGAACATAACATAACTAAATCTTCATCCCTAAGTGGATAATTGCTGTACCGACCTAGTACGGACGGTTCAGGACCTTCAGGTTAAGATTTTATGAAATGGACAATTCTTCCTTATAATGAATGTACCTGGCAAAAAGAAAAAGATAAACTTACGATGGGAAAATCTTCTCAATTGATTGATCAGATTTGAATCCCAAGCATTTACTAGAAAGGATGTTGCGGTGAAGAAAAAAGAGAATTCGATCAAAATGGTACTATTATTCCACTTCAAATCTAAGCTTTTAACGTATATATATATGACGATCAAAATGAATCCTTCAAATGGAAAGTTTAACCACCAATCAAGAATATAATTAAAACAGTGGATTAGAGATTAATTATTGTTTAATAGTTCAAATTAAAGTTCATACCACTAGTCTAAATTTGTAATACTAGTTCAAAATTCAGACCACTTAACAAAATTATTAACTTTGTTTACTTGCATGGTTGTCTCATGATAGTTATTTTAAATAGCTTTTTTCATGGGAGAAACAACGGCAATCAAAAATGGTTTTAGAATTCCGTTAATTTTATCATATGCTCAGAGAGCATGTTGATAATTTAGGGACGATAAATACATGTATAATATTTCCAATCTATATATAAATATAATTGAGGAACTTAGACTAGTTACGTGGCACTCCCATTTAGCAGGAAATGCGTTTTTCTGCCTCTATGTTTTTTCGGATTTTACACCTCAAAATTCATTGCCAAAACCCGAAAAGTCTGTTCACTACAAATGAACCGCTTCGCAAACACAACCGTCACTTCCACACCGATTCTTTTCTTCCCATACAACATTCTGTTTCCATACTTATCTCTCTTTCCGTACTCTATCAATTCTATCAATTACTCAGTAATCTTTCATCGATATTTTTTCTCCTCATTTCCTCTGCCTTTGTTAAATTTCTCTAGACTAATGGATGATAGACTATAATTACGTATTTTAGTCGCTTATTACACTCTAATTTATTGAACTTTAATTGAGTTTGAACTTTAATCGCTAGTGTTTTGCACTAATGGTGTGTTTTATGCCTTGTAGGAGTGATTTCGAGCTATGTAGATGTTATGGAATGAATTCAAGTGATTTGGAACTTTAAAATTTGAGTAAAAGTTCAAGGAATTAAGCCGGGATCGTGTTTTGGGGTCGGATGATAGTTAGAGCGAACGAAGAATCCAGTATGCATATTATGCACTGTCTAGTAAAATAGATATAATTTTTTGCTCAGAACTCCATTTGGGATCCACAATATATGGTTGGAAAGTTAACTCAAAGGGCTACAACTTTCATGTTTTACGTTTTTCCAAATGCGAAACGAAACAGGGTGAAACATGCGCGTCAATAGCGCGATCACGCTCAGATCGCGCTTGTCAGGCAGAACACTGGGCCACTAGCGCGATCGCGCTAGTCAAACTCGAAAAAAGTGTCCTTTTTTACATTGGAGAAGGTATAATTGTTTCGGCCCAACCCTACTTGTTATATATACATGGAAAAACGGTATTTTGAGAGATGAGGACGTTTTTTAGAGGAAAACACAAGCACAGAGCCACTGTGGAGATCGGGTTTCATCTTTTCTTCCACCAACTTAGTCTTTATATGTTTCTTTATATGATTATTTTGTTTCGCTACCATGTCTATGTGGATCTAAATTTCACGTTCTAGGGTTGTGGTTCTTTCATGACTATTGTTATTCGGATATTGATTTTGATTTCTTAGTTTATCATATTGGTTTATTTATTCAATCTTGCACTTAATTATTTGATCGTTTGATCACCAATTAAATACTATCTACGAATCTAGAGTTGAACTCGAAAGTGTGAATTCTAGATTGGATATAGGATTGAGTAGAGCAAGTTCTTGAACCTGGGCATCAGGGAACGAATTCGCGGTTAGGATAGACATATACTTAATTGTCTTGCTTGGTTGATTTACAGGAATTATAAATATGTTCTTGTTGATTCTAATTTCATAGACATATAGGAGTTAGGTTAGCTTGAATTCGCGAGTAAGAACTCGACAGATTCTTATAAGCAATATTAACTATGTCAACCAATAAACTAGATAAATTAGTTAGTCAATTCAATTGAAGAATACAATAGGAATGTTAGATAGCCCATAACCCTAAATCGTTTTCATTACATTGATATCATAAATATCTGCTCTTTCTCTCTGTTAAAAGTTTATTATTTATATTCTTTATTTAATTAGTTTAGAACCAAATACTTCTAGGTTTAATTCTTGTTTAGATAATTAGGATAGTCTAATTTAGTTAATAGTTAATCACAAGTCCTCGTGGGTTCGACATCCGACTTTTAGTCACTTTATTACTTGACGACCGCGTATACTTGCGTGTGCGTTTGGACGCAATACTAATCTCCTTTACCTTCTTTGTTCTTTATTTTGGGGAAGGAAAAAATTCGTTAATTCACTGGTAATCATTATATTTTTCACTCACCAGAAAATTAAACCTCATCAAATGCTAACTTCTGCCGGTAATGAAGTCCTCGAAGAAAAACTTATTTCGCCCACGGTCTTAGCAAATACTAGTATTTATGCCCACGCGTTGCGCAGGAATACCGTATATATAAAGGAGCATGAAAGAATTTCGATTTTGCTTTAAGCATTCATAAAAAAAGTTGGATGGGTTCTACACCTTCCATTTACATGTCTTTAAAGAGTTTCAAAGCTTCATCAAAATTTTCATTCAACACATAACCATCAATAATTGCTGCCTAAGAAAAATATTTTTATACTACAACCTATTAAAAATCTGCCTTCCCAGTTCAACCCTGAAACTTTTCGAATACATAAAAATGTTATTTTTTTTCCATGGTACCGGTTCTTCTTAACATCTCCACACAAAGAAAGATTGTAAATGCATCAAATTTTCAAACTTCAAATTGCGGCTCCTTAAAAGAAAACATAATTTATCATTCAAAATTTTGTCTTTACATCCTTATACCTTAAAATCACAATATTAAACGACAATATATTCAGGTGCATCATTTCACGAGATTAATAAAGAGATGCCAATGGCATATATCTGAAGCACACGCTGAACTTAAAAGAATCGGTTTTTACCAAGAGTCTCAAAGGACTAACGAACATTTACATCTTAACATGAAATAGAATTTCTTGAGATCAAGTGCATCAATTAATGTTAATGAGGAGAGACATGTACTTGAATATGTTATTGCGAAAGATCATTCATTGCACAAACTGACACCTGATAAGAAATCAACAATAGAATAAATACATTCAATAGGAATACCTCAAAGAAAATATTGAGCATGAATAAATTTTTACAATAAATGGAGTAGATAAAAAATGTGATGTAATAATGCTAAAGAAAAACATACTTTTGCTTAAGAGAAAATGTACAAATTTTCACGTTGAAATGGATGTCTTTCCACAGTTATTATAACATGATATTTTAAACAAAAATAAATAAATAATGAAGGATATAATGTGAAGAGTGAAGTGGAGCCGAATTTAGTTGTTTTGAGAGTCTACATAGACAAATTCATCAGTTAAAGCCTCCTTAAGCTTTTATATACATTCAAATTCGGCTGTAAAAAAAATAATCACACAATAAAAATCGAACAACTGAAGAAATATCAGAACTAACAATTCCATCAATCAAGCAAATAAAACTACACAGCTCATCACCAAACCATTAAGCTTTGCAATAATATTTTCAAAACTTACTAAAAATAATTTTATAAAAGAAATAAATTTCCTCATTGTTCCATAAAACTTTTTATGTCAAGATCATCATAATGCTTCTTAAACTAACCACAATCATGCGAAACCAAAAACTTACTTCATAAAGTCTGAAAATAGAATTTTTGTATAAAACCAATAATATAAAAACTTCTTTCCTTTTTCTTTTTTACTCTTTCTTTGTTCTCTTCCGTCTCCTTCTTTCTTTTTTTGCTTTTTGAGAGAATACATAAAGTACCCATTAAACTTGTCCAAAAAATCATTTACACACCTAAATTTTACGGGCAACCTTTTACCCCACTATTCTAAACTTAAGTGAATTTAATACCCCCTTTAAAAAACTGAACCAAGTCTTGTGGTGGCTGTGTTTACACGCGCCATAAAGTCCCCTATTTTCATTTTTTCCAGTTTTTTTTTTAAATTTCAGATTTAAAAAAACGAAAATATTATGTTAAAAAAAAGAAAATTATGTTTTTACAAAAAAAAATCCAGTTTTTACAAAACAATTTTCTTTAAAAAAAATAAAAAAATAAAAAAATATTTTTAAAAAACAAAAATATTTTGTTGAAAATAATTTTTTCAGTTTTTAAAAAACAAAAATAGTTTGTTAAAAACCGAAATTTATTTTTTCTATTTTCACAAAAAAAATTCAGTTTATACCATTTTATTTTTTCAGTTTTTACAAAAAGAAAATCTTTAAAAACTGGAAAAAAAAACATTTTGCAAAAACGAAAATATTTTGCTGGAATTTTTTTTTTAGTTTTTAAAAAACAAAAATATTTTATTAAAAAACTATTTTTTTCAGTTTTTACAATTTATTTTGCAAAATTTTTTCAGTTTTTACTCAGCTTAAAAACTGAAAAAATTGTATCTACTTAGTTTAGATACTGAAAAGATTTTGCATAAGAAATTGTAAAAATTAAAAAAAGGGTTTTTTAACAAAATAGTTTTTTTCTAAAAGATGAAAAAATGAAAAATAGTAAAAATTGAAAAATAATAGTTTTAACAAAATATTTTCGTTTTTTAAAAACTGAAAAAAATATTTCCAACAAAATATTTTCGTTTTTGAAAAATACTTTTTTTTTATTCTTCAGTTTTTCAGTTTTTTTAAAGATTTTATTTTTGTAAAAACTGGAAAAACAAATTTGTAAAATCAGATTTTTTGTTTTTTATTTTTTAACATAATATTTTTATTTTTTAAAAGGGTATGGATAATGAATGAAGAAAGAGAAAGAAAAAACGAAAAAGAAAAGAGAAAAAAATAATATTAAGTTAATTAGTTATAATATCTTATAGGAAAGTGACACGTGGACCACTAAATTAGTTTTAAAGTTTTTTTTTGTCTTCACGCGCAGCTACAAAGTATACTACACGTTTTGCACAGAAGGGGGTATTAAATTCACTTAAGTTTAGAATAGTAAAGTAAAATGCCTCATGTAAAGTTTAGTTGTATAAATAATTTTTCCGAACAAGTTTAATGTGTACTTTATGTATTCTCTCTTGCTTTTTTCGTTTTTTTCAGTTCTTTGTTCCCTTTCTCTTTTGTCTTTTTCTCTTTTGTCTTTTCACTTTTTGTTTTTTTTGCTTTTTGTCATATCCTTTTTTTCTTTTTACGTTCTTTTCTTCTTTGTTCAAGATGTCCCTTTTATATTGTGATGTTGTGTGTGTGAAGATTATGGAGGAGAAGAGTGGGAAGGTGGGTTTTGAAGTTGGGGGGGTTAGAAATTGTGGGGTAGAGACATGAGGTAGTGGGATGTTTGGGAGATTTTTTTTTTAACTTTATATATATTTCTTTAACTTCTCTTAATCCCTTTTTTTTAAATTAAATAAAAGAAGATAAAATACACTTTTATATATATATAATATACCACTATTTTTTGTCAAATTTTCAGGTTTTAATAAATTAAATAAAAAACTAATAAAACAGCGTGGGTGTCAATTCTTTTTGAACTGATTAGACGCTTGTGAAGTGTTTTAGTTTTTCTTTTTTCCTATTTCTATGTACAAATTTTGTACAAATTTTTTTGGCGAATTTAGGTTTATAATAAATAAAAAACTAATAAAAAATATAGGAGTCTATTTTTTGGAATTGGAGTAGTTGTAATTTTTTTTTTAGTTTTCAGTTTCAATAAAGAAAACGCCCAAAAACGTGGACTCCATTATGTGAATAAATTTTGTAAGTTCTTTTTTTCTTATTTTAAGTTTTTTTGAATCTCCAAATTTATTGAAGGTTGGTCCTAAAACTTTACACATGTTAATATTTGGTTGTGACACTTGGCACAATAACATGGCTTTACTTCTCCTATTCTATATAGATAGATAGATAGATAGATTGATATATATTCACTCCATAACTGCCGGTCTATAATCGTTTCAAAATTAATCTATACCATCTATGCATTATTCTTATATATTTGCAACATATAACATTTATACAGCCTAATCTAATTGTATAGGTGTGGACAGACAAGGATTACGAGCCCAATGCATAACTAATGGTGTAAATATTCTTAAATACTATAATTATTTGCTACTAGTAGTGCAAAAATGTTGTTTTACTTCTGTTTTTGGGGATAAAATCTTGACAACAATATCTTTAAATGTTGATGATAGTTCGCTTATATAGAGTTTTAGACTATTTTACATTTTCATTGTAGCCTTCGAAACTAGTATTGTAAATTTTCATTTTTGTAAAACCATTTTCTTAGTTTAATTTTAGTAGTCAGATATTTAGAAAAGCTTGCACTGAAAATTCGATAAGATACTTTACCTATATAGGTTATGCATAGATAAAAAATCTTTAGATGACTAAAACCCCTTACATGACAAAAATTAGAGAAAATAAAATAAAAAGTGAAATAACAAGATGGATTAAAATATTATCTTTAAATTAAGTAGGAACGAAAGGCAAGATGACTTACTTATGCAAAAGTCTGAAAAAATATTATGTTTGTAATAATCAATATCACTTATGACCAATATTTGAATCTAAAATACAATCACTAATTTATACTATTATCTACAATAATCAATATATATAATTTAAGAGCAACATTTGTGTTTAACCAAAAAATAGAATTTCGGTTTAAAGCTAGAAATTAAGAGAAAAAATCGGATTACAAATGCTGAGACCTCCTCCTTTTGAGAAAAACAAAGCAGTAAATAAGTTTGTATTTCAGTGTAATATCAATGATATTCCGTGTCCTTACAAATGCTGAGACCTCCTCCTTTTATAGTTGATTCTAGGAAAATGTGTAATGCCTTAGTCTTAATGAGGCAATTATGAGCAATAAAATACATTAAATGAGACGTTATATGATCATTCCTATTTAATACCAATTTTATAACGTATTGAGTATTTAATATTGAATTTGGACTCCTTTTCGTTATCAGATCCATATATTTAATGCCTTCTGATTTCCTGGCTTTAAATGACTTAAATAGGTACGAAGCTTGTATTATTCGAATTGCTTCTCGTGCCTATTTAGCTTTCTTCTCCCCGTATTTGTTGTCACTCGTGCCTCTTAACTGATCATCATGTTTTGACCATTTGACCAGTCCACGTGTCATGCCACGTCATCTTCAATATAAATTCAGTTTTTTTCCAATACAGATAGTCCCCCCACTTTCCATTTGTTTATCAATTAAAGATTTGGGAAGTGGATCTTCATAAAAAGAGAATTTTTGCCGTAATTAATGCTATGACAATACTGACGCTTCAGTTGTCCCTTCTATTTAATGTTCTGCACACGTGTCATCTTTTGATTGGCTTTGTAATTCTGCAGCCTTTTTTCAAGGTTTCTTCATCACCTTTATTCACGAAGTGATAGTTGCGTTTATCATAGGCTTTCCATCATTACACTTCTTTATTTGACGGTTGCTGTTATATACATACTTAACCCTCTTTCTTTTGTCTTCTTATTCATAGATCTTCAACAAACAATTTATTACTCACTTTTTCTCTTTTTCTCCTTTAGTTCATTCTTCTTCAACAATGTCGTCTTCAAACCCGAACCCTATGAAAGACCCAATTCTAGACAACTTTCCTAACGCCCCCGTAAAATATAGAATAGGCAGAGGAGGTAGGCTTCGTAGCCTAGGGTCCACTCGTGGTGGTTTATCTGGTTCTGTCGATCCTCTTTCTAGTTCTGGCATTAGAGGTTCCACCTCTAAAACTTCTTCTTCAAAAGGTAAAGAACTTTCTGAACCTCTCTGAGAACCTTTAGTTGAAGAAATTGTACCCAATGATTTATTTTTTGGGAATGATAGAAAATCTCTCCAAGAACAGGTTATAAACTTAGAGAAAGCTGACACCTATCCTTCTCTAATAACTAAACCTGTGATTCCCACTGTTCGGAAAGATTGTAATTGGAGAGATAATCTTCGTATGATGATTCCTAACTCAAACCAGAGAATTTCTTCGTTCAGAATTGGATTCTCTTTTGTTTATATTTATCCCTTTACTTTGGGATTTAATCATGCTATTGACCCAGTCATACTTGAATTTTGTCGCTTTTTCAAAATTTGCTTAGCACAAGTAGGCCCTCTTATTTGGAGAGTTGTGGCTTGTTTGAGGTATTTGTCTACCAAAGCCAATGTTAATTTTACTTTTCCCCATCTTATTCACTTATACCATCCCAAATTATTTTGCTTTGGAGTTTTTACCTTGACTGCAAGAAGCAAGAAGGTTTTGGTAAACCCCGAGGATGACAAGGATCGTGGGTGGTATACTCGTTACGTTGCTATGCGTACGGTGGATTTATTGGGTGAAACAAATATCCCCTTCCCTGAGAAGTGGAACTTTGCACGTAAGTTTTCTTTTACTTACCGTATCTGTTTTTAAGAATACTTCTTTTCTAATTTCGTTTCTATTTGGTTTTCCGTAGCAACCATGGGAGATGTGGAACCCATTTCTAATTTCCGTTGTTGGGTAGATTCAATTTTGAAACCTGCGCCGATGGAGGCGAGAACTTGGAAATTAATTTCCCATTTACATGGTTGGAGAGTGAAGACCCACGGTATGCATTTCCTTATGCTTTGCCGCATATTAAATTCTTTTTTGTTTTAACTCTTATCCCTCTTTTTATCAGGATTTGGTATCAGGGGTGTGACAACTGAGGTAGTCGTTGCCCTTCGAGCTTCTTCTAGCTCTTTACTTTCTTTGGAAAAAACTAAACTCATGTTGTCAAAGAGGAAGGTTATAGAAGAAGAATCTGAGAATGAAGAAGAAGAAGATACCTCCTTAATTGCTAGGCCAAGAGCCAGGAGACGCATCATTTCTGAAGATGAAGCTGAAGATACTCCTGCTCGAACCTCTATCTCCGAGCCTATTCAGATTCCTTCTGATGAGGACACCACTCCAAGGGACTCTAATGAATCTATTCGACGTCTCTTTGTTAGTGGTTTTGAGAGTGGAGAGTTTGGGCCAGTTCTTGATGAAACTCCCCTCTCTTCTTTTATTCCCGTTTCTTCTATTCCTCTTTCAGTTACGAGTATTCCCTTGCATGTTTTATCTACTCCTACCTTTTTACCTATTTTGATTCCCTTGTCTGTTTCTTATGTCTCAACCTTGACTCATTTGGCTCCTGTTTACACTACTTCTACTGTTCCTCCTTCTATTGCTCCCCCTTCCTCTATTCAACACGCAGAGGAGGGTTCCAGTAGCAGAGGTTTGACTATGAGGAGCGTTATCCTTGAGGTTCCTGCTAATCACAGC
>MU675593.1:21960-44886 GCA_026770625.1 Nicotiana glauca
GTCCACTTCACTTTGTAAGAATCTACATTCTGAAGTCTTATGCCCGTGATCATTGTGGAATTCGCACCAATGATCTGGATTGCGCTTATTTGGATTTGACCGCATCTCTTTTGTCCACCGTACCTTATCTCCCATGCTCCTCAAAACAGCTACGAGCTCGAAGGTAGTGACATTGAAATTATATCCACCGAATCTTGCCTTCAAACTTCCGTTATCATCTCGTGACTCTTGTCTGTTTCGATCATTCCCGAACCTTGATGAAGAACCAGATTCCCTGTTTCTTGATTTTTGATCATATCGTTGATTTTCCTACTTTGACCGTGAATCTTTTCCTGCAGGTCTCATATATGGATCATATCTATTTTTACCTGATTTTTTTTCGATTTCAGACCTCTTAGAATTGCTCATTTCCTCATGATGAAACTGAGGTACGGTATCCTCCTCAATTCGCAACTTCGTACTGTACCTGTTATAAACGTCATTCCACGTGGTTGCAGGGAACTCTCGAAGGCTTTATTTAAGTCTTCTCGTGGCTTCTGAACTTTTATCATTTAAGTTGCTTGCAAAAGCTATTGCAGCCCAGTTATCAGGTACACGGGGTAAAGTCATCCTTTCCCGTTGGAATCTATCAACAAAATATCTAAGCAACTCTGAGTCCCCTTGTTTAATTTTGAAAATGTCTTCCATTCTTTTCTCAACCTTTTGAGCTCCTGAGTGCGCCTTAATAAAAGAATCTGCAAGCTCAGCAAAAGAGTTTATAGAATTTTCAGGTAAAAGAGAATACCAGGTTAATGCACCCTTGGTGAGTGTTTCTCCAAATTTCTTGACCAACACGGACTCAATTTCTTGCTTGGTCAAATCGTTGCCTTTGACACCTGTAGTAAATGCCGTCACATAATCACGTGGGTCTGTTGTGCCATCGTATTTCGAGATGTTAGGCATTTTGAACTTTTTAGGGATTGGAAGGGGAGCAGCACTTGGTTTCCAAGGTTGTTGCGATTATTTATCCACATCTACTCCTTTTATTACAGGGGGAACTCCAGGGATTTGCTCGATGCGCTTGTTTTGTTCTTTGAGTTGTTTCTGCAAAGTTAGTACCAAATTTTGCAAATGAGAATTATTTGTATTACCTGGATCCACTTCCTGTGGTTCGCTGGGGGTTCCTTCATTTCCAGAGTTAACAAGGCCAGAACGAGGATTCTCCAATGTATTGTTATTAGGCGTAGGTGTGGGTGGTGCAGTAGGTAACCGGCTAACTAGAGCTTGACGAGCTTTGCTAACCCGTGCATCAATTATTTTTTGTAAAGCTTCATCTGGTCCCTCAAAATGTTCAGATTGCCCTTGTTCGTCAGCACCAGATTCAGGAGAAGGAGTACCTTCACGAGATTGACGTGGTGAATTTTGAGGGGAAGGAACTACGTTAATGTGTTGTAAATCTCCTTGATTCTGATGAATTTGATTTTCATCAGCGTTATTGTTGTTGTTGTTATTTTTGTTTGACATGATGATAACAACAAATAAAATGTAACTTAAAAAGGAATAGATTATCAGATTGCCGGTAACGGAACCAATTTGTTTAACCAAAAAATAGAATTTCGGTTTAAAGCTAGAAATTAAGAGAAAAAATCGGGTTACTGATAATCATGAGACGAAAAGAATAAGAGATTTTTGAGAATAATAAAGCAGTAAATAAGTTTGTATTTCAGTGTAATATCAATGATATTTCGTGTCCTTACAAATGCTGAGACCTCCTCCTTTTATAGTTGATTCTAGGAAAAAGGTGTAATGTCTTAGTCTTAATGAGGCAATTATGAGCAATAAAAGACATTAAATGAGACGTTACATGATCATTCCTATTTAATACCAATTTTCTAACGTATTGAGTATTTAATATTGAATTTGGACTCCTTTTCGTTATCAGATCCATATATTTAATGCCTTCTGATTTTCTAGTTTAAATGACTTAAATAGGTACGAAGCTTGTATTATTCGAATTGCTTCTCGTGCCTATTTAGCTTTCTTCTCCCCGTATCTGTTGTCACTCGTGCCTCTTAACTGATCATCATGTTTTGACCATTTGACAAGTCCACGTGTCATGCCACGTCATCTTCAATATAAATTCAGTTTTTTCCCAATACAATTTGACGAGGCCTAATTTATATAACAATAACAACAATCCAACAGAATCCCACAAAGCCTAATTATAAAAGTGCAAATATTTATATATGTGGAGAAATTTTACTATGTGAGTCACATAACCAACATTACTTATGTGAGTCTAGTTTATTTCTTGACAAATGGACTCATATTTCTACTTACTTATTTTAAAGCATAAGGTAAAAAGGGTAATATTTAGGTCTACTCTTTTTCCTAATTAGAGGCTTAACTAATGGACAATAAAAGGAAAAGAAGAAAGTAAAAGATTTATTTCATTACTCCTATTATATTATTATAATATTATAATAAAGAAAAAAAAAGTAAACTATGGTGAAAATCTTATTTCTTAGTAAAAATTTTTGACAATTCTTTTATTTATTTCTACGGTGAAAAAAAACTAGGTCTGCTTTTTGACAATTTTTTTATTGAAAATCTTATTTCTTAGCATCCTTTCCACGGTGAAGAAGAAATCATACACTTTATGCTCAACAATATGGAGGATCACTCTGCTGAAGATATTAATTTTGAAGGTGAAGGTAAGCAACATGAACTTTAAAGGCTATTAGTTTCAAGTGCTCACTTTTTTAATGGACAACGTAATTTAGTTTTATTATTATTTATGTATTATGTGTAAATATTGTACCTCTAATTTAGATTATATTATTGTAGATTATACTGCTAATGATCAAGATTGTTCCACATTCGTCCATAATGTATCTAACATCAACAATGACTTTGCTATTAATTGGGATGAAATTTGGTTCTGAAGATGAATCATACGTAGCATACAATTCCTATGCTTTAGCAAAAGGTTTTGGCATTCGAAAAGGAGCAAAAACATACAACAGAAATAAAGAATTAACAAGGTGTTTATTTCTTTGTTCTTGTGAAGGGTCTAGAAAGAAAATATCAAATGTTAGAATATAGATGTAGTTGTATTGCTCGCATAAAATTTAAGATTTCAAATGAGAAATGGGAAGTTTTTGAATTTTCCGATGAGCATAACCACCCGATGATCGAGGAAAATTTGAGACATTTTATATTGTCTGACCGAAATCTTACAACTGCTACTAAAGACATTCTCAATTCTATGGTAGATACTGATATTCGCACCAAAAATGTTGTTCGTTACCTTCAAAATGAAGCAGGTGGTATTGAAAATGCTAGATTTATTGAACAAGATGCTCATAACTTCATACAAGCACGTAAAAGAAGTATGATTAACAGTCGAGATGCTCAAACTCTTGTGGATCGTTTTATGCATATGCAATCAGAGGATTCAAACTTTTTTTACTCTTTTCAAGTTGATGAAGATAGAAGTATGTGCAACTTTTTCTGGAGAGATAGTATATCTAAATTGCAATATGAGTATTTTGGAGATGTGATGATTTTTGATACTACATATCGTACAGATAAATATGATATGATTTGTGCTCTATTTGTGTGCGTAAATAATCATTGGAAAAATATTTTTTTTGGATGTACATTCTTAAGTGATGAAACAACTAGTTCTTTTGTTTGGCTATTTCGTACTTTTTTGAAGGCAATGGGAGGCATATCACCCAAAACTATATTTACCGATCAAGCTCCTGCAATAGCGACTGCTATTAAATAAGTTTTTCCTGATACTTGTCATCGTTTATGTGAATGACATATTGATAGGAATACCCAAAAGAATATACCTCAACTTTATTGGAAACCGGGATTTAGAGAAAAATATTTTGATAAACCCTTATGGAGGTGCAAGTCGGAATCAGAGTTTGAGTTGGTGTGGAAAAAAATGATTGAAGAGTGGGATTGTGGGAGTAATAGTTGGCTCCAAAGGTTATATGACTTGAGGGAAAAGTGGTGTCCTGCATTTAGTCGATCTATTTTCTCTGCGGATATTAAATCAACTCAGAGGAGTGAGAGCACTAATAGAGTCTTCACATAAATGGCTTGCAAGACTATGAGTATAACTGAATTTGTTATCATTATGGGCAACGGGCAGCTAAAATGCATGACATTGAGGCGACAGAAGATTATAAATATCGAGGAACACCTAAACTTGCAATAGATGATTGTGGGTTATTAAAGCATGCTGCAACTTTATACACTAGAACTATATTTACAAGATTTCAACATGAATTTTTGCAGGGAATGTCCAAAAAAGTGATCAATACTGAAATTAATATCACATGTCATACATACACAATCCTCAAGGGAGAAGGCGGACAAATTGAGACAGTGCAATTCAATTCTATGGACAATTCCATAAGTTGCAGTTGTCTTATGTTTGAATCTTTGGGTTGGTTATGTTTCCATGCACTAAAAGCAGTGGCGAATCCAGGATTTTAAGGTCGTGGGTGCTCAGTCTCTTAAGTGAAAAGTTGTTACCCATCATATAGTATAAATTCACAACTATTTAACTACGATAGTAAAAACTTTATTAGAAAAACTGCGGTTAATATTATCATTAGCAAAAAAAGACTTCTATTCACTAGCCACAATCAACTACTAATAATGTTACATTATAGAAAAAAAAGATATCTAGTCACAAGTCACAACTGTGCTCGATGACTTTTCATTTGTTGAAAACGACCAATAATAGCATCATTGCTTACAGTTGCAAATATCTTACGCTCTACATAGCAAACTAAACAACCATTTAAAAATTCATCACCAATGTTGTTACGAAGCTCATTTTTTATGCAGTTCATGGATGAGAAAGCTCGTTCCACAAAAGCAGTAGCAACAGGAAGAATGAGAGTCAACTTGATAAGTAAATAAACAAGTGGCCAAGTTTGATGCAAATCTGACTTAACCAACACTTTAGCAATAATCAATTTTACCAAAAAATTAATTCATACAATCTAATTAATTCCTATTGTGAAACTCATGTGACCATGTCTCTCTATAAGCAACACAAACAACAAGACAATAACAACATATTTAAGTCCATTCTTCTATCCACTGAAAGATTAAAACAATATACAACATAAAATTTTGGTCTTTAAAAAGCTAAGAAAACTTACAAATTTTTGAAGCTAGCAATGAGTGTATGAGCACCAATTCATCAATTGAATAACCCAGTGATCAGTGTTGCTAATATAATCTGCATTTGTCCCAAAATTTTAGTTTCGGTGTCAAGTAAATAACATAAACAAGTAAATTTACTTTATGGTAAGTACCAAAAATAATTTTTTATTACAAAAATATTGTAGTTACTGACTCTTTTCAGCAAAGTAAAATAAAAAATTCATTTAATATATTTTAATTTTTACAAAGCATAAGCAATAAGTATGACAAAACCCCAATTCCTGTTTCCTCTAACTTGAATAAAAAATTTAAAATACCAAATTTTGTTATCTTTTATTTATGTTCTGATTTTGAAATTACTGGGGAGAACAATGCGCTGCGTTTTCTTCTAAGGAGAAGCCGAGAAGAAGGGTTTTTGGTTTTTTAAGAAGCTACTTTTAACTTTTAAGACTATTACTTTTATTAGGAATAGGAAAAATAAAAAAATAAAACAAAAGGAAAGGTCCTCAAAAAGTCAACTAGGAAAAGAATAAAAAAAAGGTAAAAGAACTAGTTGGAAAGGGAGAGCAGCCAACATTTTTTTTTAATTTCTGGCTATATTAAAAAATTGCTTCAAGCATGAATCGATCCCTGGCCGATTCATACTTTGAACTCTAAACTCATCTCATAACCAAAGCACCCAGTGACCTTTTTGGTTAATAGGTGTTTGTTAATTAATTATATCCGTTTTTCCTGTATTTTCTGTATAATTATATAGAGTCTGCCTCGAGGTTAATGGGTGTTTCAGTACTCGGTACGATTAACGTAGATCCGCCCCTGACTAAAAGTTCTGTTTATTGACTTGGATTTTTCTTATATCCCTGCACAATATATTTTGAAAAGATGGACAAAGAATTCTAAACAAGGGAATGGTTTGGAGGAGTGCAGCAATAAAATAAAACATCAACTTCATCTATGGCTATTCGCTTAAACAGGTTGATGAAAGAATCATTTGCAGTTATGACTTTAGCTGCAAATGATGCCGATTCTGAAGAAATTGCTAGAAAATATCTGTATCAAGCAAGGGTTGAGATCACTAAACTCCAAAGTGAAGTATATGCAGAAGGTATCCAAATCTAGTACATCTGTTGGCCCTTCTTTCGGAGTCAATGATCAAGTTTTGGATCCAATTAAGAAAAAAGGTAATCGAAATGGATACGAAAGATTAAAATCAAGAACTGAGCAACAGAACAACATGAGCAACAATCCTTGGGATTAAATTTTGAGGTTCAATCTCTAAACTATCAAGTTATAATTTTCAATTTGTTACAAGTATTTATATTATAATTCACTTATCGGTCTTGATTTGATTTTTTGCTTTACTCCTTTTAATTCAACGATGCAGTTATATGGAGATCAAAACACTAGCTTCACACAACTGTTGACTCAGGCTTCAACTAACCAATTTGGAGGTGTCATTGAGAACCAAAGTTCAAACATCACTGGAAAAATTATTTATTTTAGTGGCCAAGCGAATTGAGTGTAGAAATCGAATTAGAAATTGAGTTGGAATTACTAGTATTGAGACTGACAAGATTGTACGCATTTATTTTAATTATGGATTATATTGATTTACGGATGAACTAAATTGATAGTGTCAGAGAAATCACTTGAACAATATTTATAGTATGAATAATTTGAAGAGTCAACATATATTTAATTTATAATTTGTGTTTGGTGATGCAATTATGTATATTCTATATAGTAGTGTTATTATGGTGTATTTTAATTGTATTCAGAGCAACATAGTTTATTATAGCTTGTTTACATTGTTATATTTTTATTTTTGCAAAGCATTTCAGATACAAAATTGTTCATTATGTATAGGTTATATGTGTCGTCGTTAGCTTCTTCTTCCTTGTCTTTTTGAAACTCATTTTCTTTTTTCAATTTGTCATGGTTATTTTTTCTTGTACTAAGTGATTGGATTATCATAAAATACAACAAAAGGTATTTTAATGTAATTGCTTTTCTCAACTTATTTTGTCAAAAAGCAGACCTAGTTTTTTTTCACCGTGGAAATAAAAAAAAAACCTTGTCAAAAAATTTTGCTAAGAAATTAAATTTTCATCGTAGTTTACTTTTTTTTCTTTATTATAATATTATAATAATATAATAGGAGTAATGAAATAGATCTTTTACTTTCTTCTTTTCCTTTTATTGTTCATTAGTTAAGCCTCTAATTAGGAAAAAGAGTAGACCTAAATATTACCTTTTTTAGCTTATGCTTTAAAATAAGTAAGTAGAAACATGAGTCCACTTGTCAAGAAATAAACTAGACTCACATAAGTAATGTTGGTTATGTAACTCACATAGTAAAATTTCTCATATATGTGATATTTTTATTTAGATTTTCTTTTCTATTCTAACATTTTTTATACATGTATCTTATTATTGTTTTATTTTTTGGTGTTATGAAAATGTGCTCTTTTATTTTGACTCAATTGCGCGAAGCGCATGCTATTTAACTAGTTCATTGATATGTGCGAGCACTATATAAACAAATTTATCAATTTTAGAAACAGGAACTAAAATTACCCCATTTAGTAAATTGTCCTATCACATGATTATAACCTGAACTATACATTGACTGATTATCACATCATCATCCAGGAGATCTAATGGCAGTAAAAGAGAAAAAGCAGTGATTAATACATAAAAAAAAAATGTCTCATATGTTGGTTACACTAGCATATATCCGAGACCGTTCATATTCATGTCAAGAAGTGATTACCTTACTCTAGAAACTATAGACCAATATGATTTGATCTTTGTAAATCAACCACTATAACGCTAATGTTATCACAGCTATTCCGTCCCAGAGCAAGCCGAGTCAGTAGCGCTGCTGCTGATGTACTTCGTGAAGAAAATATTGCTCCTTCGCCAACACCTTCTACCCAAGGACTGAAACTATGGTCTTCTTCTCGAAGACACACTCTGGCCACCGCACATGCCATTTCACTTGATAAAACATCCCACAAGCCGTCGCTGGCAAGGATCAGGCACTCATCCTCTGCTTCCCTTTTTGTGAAGGTTATCTCAGGCTCGGATGTGACATATGGTTTTAGATAATTGTCTCCTGTTTACAATAACAAATAAATATTTAACACTATATAGATGATAGATCTATGTACCAAGCACAGTACAGAAACAACGTACGTTAAGCATTTCTTTAAATTAAAGACGCAATGGAAAAGCAGCTTTTCATGTAAATCTGGTGATTATGCATTCAACTTGTACGGTGGAGCCAGAATTTTCACAAAGGAAATTTTCTTTTAAGGAGCTATGTATTTTCCTTTTAAATTTAAAACTTTCCAATTATTATATCCCCTACTAGATGCAGGTTTTATGCAAATTCCTGTAACAACTCTCGCATGGGAGAAAGACTACACCTCTGTATCAGGTTTTATGCAAATTCTGTTGTGAACAATTAACAAATGATAGCAAAGTAAAAGAGAAAGGATGCATCATTGATATATTTAGAGCTTGTCTGTCACTCCTAAGAATAAACACACTGATGAATTTGAAAAGAAAAAAAATTGCATACACCAGATTATCCAACACTAAAATGGCTTCTGAAAAATTAAGAATTTTCGTTTGCATAAAATTATGGTTGCTAATAGTGAGCACACTTCTTTGCAGGAAAGTCAATGAGCATAGCAGGAAATAAGAACTGTGGTAAGCAAATGAAACATCAATAACAATACAATTTACGCCGAAGCTGGTCTTTTAGTCGTCGAAGACGACTTTTGTTTCATTTACCACTTCCCCTGGTATTATTGGTACAGTTTACATATCACAGCATCCAAACATGGTTGATCAAGGAAAGTAGACTAAAGACTTACATTGGTATCGGTACCGCACTCCTCTATTAAAACTGTTCCGTCACAGATAAAGCTTTGACAAGTATCAAGGAAATTGCTATAAATCCATTTATGGAATCATCATTAAATAGCTCCCAGTTTGACCTTCTCTAACCTTACTAGGAAGCTGCCCATCAACTTTGATGCATAAATAACAACTCCAAACCACACACTTACCCAAGTTTTTTTCTAACAACTCCAGACAAGAGGGGTTGCTCTGATGGTAAGCAACCACCACTTCCAACGGAGAGGTTGTGAGTTCGAGTCTCCCCAAGAGCAAGGTGGGAAGTTCTTGGAGGGGAGGATGCCGGGGGTCTATTTGGAAACAGCCTCTCTACCCCAGGGTAGGGGTAAGGTCTGCGTACACACTACCCTCCCCAGACCCCACTAAGTGGGATTATACTGGGTTGCTGTTGTTGTTGTATGTGCTGCATTGAATGAACGGACGTATACAATAGCATTCTGTCACACTCATGCACATCTCGAAGTGATCTCTTTTGCATACCTTAGAAAACATACAAATCCTCAGATGTATGATGGTTACACTGCCAAATTCATTTTATCTCTACATTCTCTTCTCTCTATGTTGACTTAAGATGAACTTGAATGGAGAACATGGCCAGTGAGAATTCATATAGCTGACCACACTTGTTTGAGACTGATGCATATTGTTGTTTAATCCTATTCTCTCTACAACTAATCCATTTCTTCCCAACAAACTAGGACGAGTTTGGCACTTGTATTTGCCATAATAGTGTTTTAGCCCCACTGTTCGCGACCATTAAATGATAATCAATATTCTCTATCTTCGATCTTTTCTTCATGCATGCCACAAGATATGTGCCCTTAATTTAATCAAGGTTAAAAATCAGCTAAGGCTTTTCTTATAGCTAAACTGCTCCAGAACAAAAGGTTTCAGTTGTCCCTTAAAGGAGTAAATATTGTTGCCTGAAGAAGGAATAGCATCTGTGATGCTAAAGGCAATCTGGATACTTAACTCTTGAAATTAAAGCATGCTGCTAAGAAAGAAAAAACGCACAAGCAACATTTTCTATGCGAGTTTTTTCAACTGAAACGGTAATCTAGCAAGACAAGATCAAGCTTTTACTGACACAAGTAATATTTCCATATACAACTGCAAGTATGTATTGCATAGAGAAACATGTTTTGCAAAAGGAAAAATATATTACCTATTGTCCTAGATATGGCGAGAATTCCTTCAACTCGTGCTCCATCTGCAAAAATAACGTGGCCTCCACATGCCTCTATTCTGGCACGTTCTTCTTGTCTGTCTGGCTGCAACAAATTAGTAAAGTTACTTTTAATGAGGACAAATCATTTTTTCCGAGTAATGAACTACATGGTACCGTCAGATGTTCTTCACGGAGTTAGAAATAAACGGAGACTCCCATACATAAGCTTGGAACTTCCCAAGGGAGAAAATGCATGCAGACAGTAAATCATGAACCTAGCCATGCACAACCATCAACTCAATAAATTGCCAGAATCACGCTTACAGCTCTCTTAGTTCATGCTATTCTTATGTGCTCCATTAACCATTTAGTGAGCTTTGTGAATAAAAGAACCAAAAAGTGTGTATATTTAATTAAGGGTACTTAAAAGGAACAAGGCATGTTATATGGGTTTTTTTATATATTTTAAAACAAGGCATGTTGTGCGTGTATAATCGAACGTATGCAGTGCAAATGAACTGCATTAATCTTTTATATGACTATGCATTAGCTTGATTTATGAGTACTTACGAGGAACTGCATTAATCTTTTATATGCATTAACTTGATTTATGAGTACTTACGAGGACCAACACGTATGCTTTTAAGAATTCAATGTAATTTGCATTAATATAATGTTAAGGAAACAAATACTTAATAAATTGCTAAATAGTCTAGTGACTGCAGTCTTGCCATGCGAGTGAGACATACCTTATGATCATAAGAAAGAGGAATGGTACTTCCACCGTGGCTAAGGACGGCGCGTGAGTCACCACAATTGGCGACAATGATAGTTTCGTCTGTCAAAACTACAACCACGGCAGTAGATCCCATCAGGCCCAAGGTGTCGGATGGGCAACCACATTGGTAGCCTACACTTCCACACTCGGGACATGTGCATGAAGCCATCTCATCCATTCTCAGGAAGCAGCTTCTCAGCACTCTTTTCCATGCCTCCTCCGTCCTCTGCCCTTCTGATGGTCTTCGTCTTTCACCACGTGAGCTACTGCTACCACTCATGTCTGCGTTTCTCATGACGCGCATGAGCTCTTCTTCTAGTATGATGTGCATCCTCTCGCTACATAATGAAGCTACCTGCATTGGCATAATATTAATATATGATACTAGTAAGCTTCATATGGTAAGGTATCTCAAAAGTACAATCTTCAGTTTATTTCGTTAAGTATGATATTTATTTCCTATTTTTTCAACTTTTTTTAGTTGTTACTTACGCAATTATTAATACATGAATTATTCAAACAAAGAACGTGTGAGGGGTCTAACTGGGTCACAACAACAACCATCGGTGGAGCTAGCTAGGGGGAGGAAGGTTCATCCAAGCCCTGTTACTTCAAATATTATAAATAGTACTCCCTTTGTTCCAGTTTATGTGAACCTATTTCCTTTTTTGTCCGTTCCCAAAAGAATGAACCCTTTCTAAATTTAGCAACAATTTAGCTTAAACTTACAATTCTACCCTTAATGAGAAGCTTTTATAACCACACAAATACTCTGGGCCCCATTTGGATTTGTTTACGGCCACAAATTCCAAAAGTCTTCATTTTTTTCTTAAACTCCGTGCTCAGTCAGACAGGTTCACATAACTTGGAACGGAGGGAGTATTAAATTAACTTCTTCGTCATATTTAATTTTTAAGCTTTTGAATCCTCTAAAATTTCAGACTTCATCACTAGTCACATCCATAACAGGTAGGAGTAGTAGATATGTCACTTCTAGTTTAGAGCACCTCCACCGCTCCCCCATTTCTCCAAAATGCAGTCATTTTTTGCCAAAATATCAGCTCCAATGCTCTCCCATTTTGGGAGCAAAATAGAGGATAAATAGTGTTGCTCCAAATTTGGAGTGACTATTCATCTCCTCCGTTACTATTCATCTTTACTTTATTAATATTTTTATTATTTAACTCTTATAATTTATCTCTTTATATATACCTAATTATGTTTATGTAATATCTTTATCATATTTAATCATCTTAATTTTGGCGTATAATTTTGATAAATTAATTTTCGTACATTTATTATTTTTATCTAAAATTGTACGTAAATTTTATTATAAGTTATAATTGTACAAAAAATATATAATCATCTCAAAAAAATGAATGATGCAAATATAAAATATTAGATGTTACTAAAATCGAATGGTGCGAATATAAATATTAGATGTATTTAATTATCTTGTATCTCAATAATTTTACTTTTATTTGAATTATCCGTTAATATATATATAAAATATTTGCTTACAAATTATATTATTTAAAAAATTTTGGTATAAAATAATTTTATACTTATTAAATTATATGTGATCAATATGTAAAAAAGAAAAAAAAATAGAATTTCTTTAATACAAACAAAAATTAAAATTTAAATACAAGATAATAAAATGGAATATCTTTTTTTGAGAGTAAAAAATGGAGTAATGGTTGGATTAACTTTACTTCATTTTGGAGGAGAAAATGGAGGCAAGGTTGGAGCTAGCCTTATCAAGATCCAAAATTCATAGTTTCAAATTTATCCTCAGAGAACAATTCGCAAATTTAAATCATAATTTAAAAATAATATTTTTAGTACTCCCTCTGTCTGAATCTGAATTTATGTGGCGGTTGTGAATTTAGAGAATCAACCGTGAGTTTGGATATAAAATCTTTGAATTTTTTGATTTTTTTTATATATTTAATAGCTGCATAAAAAAGATTACAAGTCACAATAATTAATAATTCAAAATATTTAAAGGGTAGATTGTAATTAAAGAAAAAACCCTCGAAATATAAACGCACGGACTCGGAGGCAGTAGTATAGTTAGTTAAAAATGGTGAATCTAACTCTATGAAGAGGTAAACGCATGTAAAATTAATGGTCAAACAAAGAGAAAGGTTGAGAAAAACCGTAGAGTTTACATGACGTCCACCATGTCCATCGTAAATAGCAAAGAAATCAACTGGTCGACGGCTATTGATCTCCGGGGAACAAAGATTTGGTCGAATAGAAACTGCATCTTCCATTACTCGCTGCCTTCCTGATACAGAAATCGCCCCAACCATCGGCCCTGAACCTGTTGCTGTCTGACTTGCGGCGGCCAAAGACTCCATCTCCACTAAACCGACTCCCACGCGGACTCTCTTTCCTTGGCCCAAAGCTTTTGAAGAGGAATAACCACCAGAGGCTAGTAGTTTCGCCTGCAGAAGCCTTCTCATTCGAATTCTACGTCAGCGGTGCTTCGGGCATTTCTCGCTATCTTCGTCGCTGAACATGCCAGATGTGTAACCTCTACTGGCATTTATATGAAAAGCCAAATACTAGTAGCTACTTGGTGTTGTGTACCTTCAAGTCGTTAAGTACAGCGAATGACCGAAACGTACGATACATGTGTGTGGGTGTATACGTGTACGTATATATGTTTGCATACAGTGACAGACAAAAGGTGACGGGCCGAAGAGGTGTGCTCGAGAAAGTTGACTAGGTAGTGCAGTAACCGAAAGGACTAATGAGTGATTTGGTAGGATGTATTAGAGAGAATAATGTCCGTACAAAAAATGATATTTTTTTTTATTTAAAAACAATTTACCTTTATGCAATAGTTTATAGCCACACAAAATATATATGCTTCATTTTATATTACAAGTTCAAAAGTCTTCTCTCTTTTCTTAAACTCCGTGCCCAATCAAATGAGTTCACCTAAATTGAAACGAATGGAGTATATATTAGCTTTTGATATTATTAATATTTTGTTTGTTATACTTTTTAATCTATGTATTATCAATATAAATATTATTAGTTATATAATATATTTGATATTGATCTATGTATAACTAATATATTATACATAACAAATTATAATATTAGCAATAATAAGGCTATTAATGCATGTATTAGTATGATTAAAATAAAATTATCTTAAAAGTTCCTTAAAGCAAAGAATATGGAGGATGTTTTTGTAAACAATTAATTTTCTTAAATATTATATAATGCATTTTAATTTTTAATAAACTACACCAAATTAATAATGAATACGAAATAATTTGTACATAACTAATGCTTGTATTATTAATCCTCATATTACTAATACACCTAATTCAAACCAATTCTTATAATTACCCTACCAAATGACCCCTGCGGAAGTGGTGCTATTTGTGTAGTGTGCGTGGAAACAAGCTGTGTACGCAGCAACTTCGAGAGAGAGAACCACTGACACTTTATTTTTTTAACTAGTTTTCTCCACCTAGTCAAATCTCATCGATATGGAAAGTTGCTTGACACTTGTCGAAAATCACCTTACAAGTGGTCCGCAACAGACAGATGACAACATTAAAAGTCTTAAGTCAAGAGGTGGCACTCCTTAGAACTAGCTTTGCATTTTATTTCTATTACGTACTTTGCTAAGGGGTTGCTCTGATGGTAAGTAAACCCCACTTCCAACCGAGAGGTTGTGAGTTCGAGTCTCCCCAAGAGCAAGGTGGGAAGTTCTTGGAGGGAAGGATGCCGGGGGTCTATTTGGAAACAACCTCTCTACCCTAGGGTAGGGGTAAGGTCTGCGTACACACTACCCTCCCCAGACCCCACTAAGTGGGATTATACTGGGTTGTTGTTGTTGTTGTTGTTGTTACGTACTTTGCTAAGTAGTCTTCTAATTCTGGAACTCAGGCAGAGATACAACATAATGTATATCCTCCCCGACCCACGTGGGTAGAGAAGACTGTTTTCTTATGTGTAATGTGTGTTAAAAATAGTAATAAATTTGTTTTTATTTGTCTACATTTATTTAATTTTATTTATATTAATTTAATATTTTCATACATATATTTAGAAAAGAGTGAGGTGTGGACATGTGTGAATTTGTGTAAACTACTGTAGGCATGTATGGACTAGTGTATACATGTGTGGACTTAATTAATATGTACACATGAAATTTAGGCTAAATATATGTAGTAGTTCTACTATAAATACCCATGTATGCTAGCTATTTGGTGCAAGTGAAGTTGAATAGAAATCATCCTTTCCTCCACCTCTCTAATATAATAGTGAGTTTTGAGTGTTTGTTTAGTTGTCTTGCTCTCCCAAAATTTCTAACATTTGGTATCAGAGCCGATGTGTTGAGAGACAACCAAACTTGGAGAAAAGATGACAAACACTAATGGAACACCATTCCAAGTTTCTTTGCTCACAAATGAGAACTATGAGAATTGGTGTATTCGAATGAAGGCCTTGCTTGGTGCCTATAATGTTTGGGAACCGGTAGAGTCTGGAGTTGATGGAGCGGAAAATGCCGCTGACACAAATAAGAAAGCTCAAAAGGCAATCACTCTCATCCATCAAGGTTTGGATGACAAGATGTCCGAAAAGGTTGCAAATGCGACAACCTCTAAGGAAGCATGAGACATTCTTCAAACTTCCTTAAGGGTTTGGACAGAGTGAAAAAGGTTCGTCTCCAGAACTTAAGAGGAGAGTTTGAATCATTGCATATGAAAGAAAATGAATCTGTTTCAGATTACATTTCAAGAGTTTTCGCTATTGTCAATCAAATGAAAAGATATGGTGAAGAGTTGAAGGATGATAGGGTCGTTGCAAAAATACTACGATCCCTAGATTAAAAGTTTGATTATATTGTTGTTGCTATCGAAGAGTACAAAGACTTGGACACCATGATCATAGATGAAATTTTTAGTTCTTTGCAAGCCCATGAAGAAAAATTGAAGAAACCGAAAGAAGAATCGGTTGAAAAGGCGTTGCAAGCAATACTTTCCTTCAAGGAGAAAGACGAAAGGCGTAGTTCGCAATAAAGAGGTCGTGGAAATGGAAGAGGTCGTAGTAGAGGAGGAAGAGGTGGTAGTCAACCACCAAATAGAGATAATAAAATCCAAGACTGTAGTTAAAGAAGAGGTCATGGAAGAGGCAAAAGATGGAGACACAATCAAGGAAAGTATGACAAATCGAATGTTGAATGTTATACTTGTCATAAATTTGGATATTTTTCCTAGGAATTTAAAGATAATTCGGAGGAGAAAAATAACTTTGATGAGAGCAAAAATTAAAATGAAGATGCCGCTCTACTTCTTGCATGCAAATGAGAAGAAAGTGTGGAAAAGAACAAATGGTACCTTGACTCCGTTGCAAGTAGTCTTATTTAAGGAAAGAAAATTTTATTTTGTGGAGCTTAAGGAGCTTAATGGCGGCCCAATCACTTTTGAAGACTCTTCGTGATTTCAAACCAAAGGAAAATGTATGATTTTAATTCGCTTAAAAGATAGAAGTCATCAATTAATCTCCAATGTTTTGTATGTGCCGGAGATGAAAAGTAATATTCTAAGTTTGGGACATCTTTTGGAGAAAAATTATGACATTCATTTAAAAGACAAAAAGTTGTATATGAGGGATGAAAGGGAAGATCTTTAGCCAAAGTACCTATGGATAATAATAAAATGTTTATCTTATATCTTCAAAATGATGTTATGAGGTGCTTGATTTCATGTGCCAAAGATTCATCTTGGCTTTGGCCTATGAGATTTGGTCACTTGAATTTTGATAACCTAAGGTTGACAAAGAAGGAAAGCATAGTGAATGGATTGCCAACAATTTATCATCCCAACCAACTTTGTGAAGGATGTCTCTTTGGAAAGCAAGTAAGGAAAAGCTTTCCTAAAGAGTTTTTAACAAGAGCAAGATGCCCTCTCGAGTTAATTCATATGGATGTATGTGGACCTATCAAGCCATCTTCACTTGGTAAAAGTAATTATTTTTTACTTTTCATTGATGATTTTTCTCGAAAAAATTGGGTTTATTTTTTGAAGGCAAAATCGAAAGTGTTTGAAACCTTCAAAAAGTTTAAGAGCATGGTGGAGAAGCAAAGTGGCTATCAAATTAAGTCACTTAGGTCCGATAATGGTGAAGAATTTACTTTAAATGAATTCAAGATTTTATGTGAGAAAAATAGAATTCGTCACTACTTGACAGTTCCGAGATCACCACAGCAAAATGTCATCGTGGAGAGAAAGAATCGAACTATTCTCAACATGGCGAGGAGTATGTTGAAGAGAAAAAATATGCCAAAAGAGTTCTGGTCTGAAGTTGTTGCTTGTGTGGTGTACTTATCAAATCGGTGTCACACCAAAAGTGTTCGTGAAAAAACACCACAAGAGGCATGACGGAGTTTCAAGCCAAAAGTTGCTCATTTGTGAATTTTTGGGAGCATCGCATATGCACATGTGTCAGATGAGAAGATGTCTAAGCTTGATGACAAAAGTGAGAGGTATGTCTTCATTCACTATGATCAAAGTTCTAAAAGTTATAAATTGTATAACCCCAAAAATTGCAAGGTCACCATAAGTAGAGATGTTGAGTTTGAAGAAGATAATGCTTGAGAGTGGAAATCTAAAGAGCAAGAATTCTCTTTTAGTCCATTCTTTGAAGATGATCAAGAAGAAGATGGGGAGCAGGCTATCACGCCACCTTCAACACCTCTGCCACAAGATCAAGAAGTTGGGGAATCAAGCTCAAGTTCAAGTGAAGCACCTCACAAGAGTAAAAGTCTCTGTGACTCGTATGAAAACACGTAGGTGGTAAGAAATGACTTGTATGATTTTACTCTTTTTTTTACTGGTGGACAGTGAGGCTCTAAGCTTTGAAGATTCTTGCCAAAATTCCAAATGGAGGGATGCAATGGATAAAGAAATCAAAGCTATAAAAAAGAATGATATATGGGAGTTGGTCACACTTCCAAAAGGCAAAAGCACCATTGGAGTCAAATGGGTGCACGAGCTAAAGAAGAATTCCAAGGGAGAAATAGAAAGGTACAAAGCAAGATTGGTGGCTAAAGGTTACAAGAAAAAGCCGGTATTGACTATGATGAAATATTTGCGTCGGGTTCTCGTTTGGAAATAATTCGCTTTGTCATTGCTTTGGCGGCACAAAATTAATGGAAAATCCATCAAATGGATGTGAAGTCGGCTTTCTTGAATGGCTAATTGGAGGAAGAAGTCTATATTGATCAACCTTCGGGATATAAGGTTGAAGGATAAGAAGATAAATTCTTGAAATTAAAGAAGGCTTTATATGGGATGAAGCAAACCTCGCGAGCTTGGAATAGTAGAATTGACAAATATTTCCAAGCAAATGGTTTCTCTAAGTATCCACATGAACATGCCCTCTATGTAAAGATTGCTAAAAATGGTGACATCTTACTTGTTTGCTTGTATGTAGATGACTTGATATTTATAGGAAATAATTCAAAGACTAGAGAATTTGAGATGACGAACATTGGCCTAATGTCCTACTATCTTGGAATTCAAGTAGCACAGAGGAAGGATGTCATTTTTATTTCTCAAGGAAAATATGCAAAGGAAATTCTCAAGAAATTTGACATGGAGAATTGCAATCCCGTAAGCACCCCCGTTGAATGTGGAGTTAAAATATCCAAGCATTGAGATGGAGATAGAGTCAATCCCATATTTTCAAGAGTCTTATTGGAAGCTTAAGGTAATTGTCATGTACAAGGACATATATTCTTTTTGGAGTTGGACTCCTGAGTCGCTTTATGGAAACTCATACTACCTCGCACTTAAAGGTAGCCAAAAGAATACTTCGGTACATCAATGGTACACTTGATTATGGAATGCTTTATTCATCTTCTAAAGAATCCAAGTTCGTGTGATATTGTGATAGTAACTGGGCTGGTGACATTAATGATCGAAAAAGTACTACTGGGTTTGTTTTCTTTCTTGGAAATTCCGCATTTACATGGAATTCTAAGAAGCAACAATTTGTGACTTTGTCAACTTGTGAATCGGAGTATGTATCAGCTTGTTCGTGTGTTTGCCATGCAATTTTTCTAAGGAGGTTGTTGGAAGAACTTCACCAACCACAGAAGTATTCAACAAAGATTTTTGTTGACAACAAATCGGCTATAGATTTAGCCAAGAACCCGATATTTCATGAAAGAAACTAGCATATCGATACGAGATATTATTTTATTAGAGATTGCATATCTAATAAAGTTGTGGATCTTGAGCATGTGAAGTCTGAAGATCAAATTACGTATATTTTCACCAAGCCTTTGAAGATTGACGTTTTTTAAAAGTTAAGGATGTCGCTTGGAGTAATGAAACAAGTTTAAGGGAGGATGTTAAAAATAGTAATAAACTTGTTTCCATTTTATCCACATTTGTTTAGATTTGTCTACACTAATTTAATGTTTTCATACATATAGTTAGAAAAGAGTGAGGTATGGACATGTGTGAATTTGTGTGAATTAGTGTAGGCATGTATGGACTATTGTATACACGTGTGGACTTAATTAATGTCACGACCCTAAATCCGGACCCGGTCGTAATGGCGCCTCTCATGAAGACAAGGTAAGACGACATACCCAATTCATTTTTAAGCAGTTAAAATAGTACTAGTAAGTCTTTAGCATCATAATAATCCCAAAACACTGATGAATAATATAGGTTGCAGAATAGACATAGCCCGACATCAAGGTGTCACCAGTCATGAGCATCTATCATAAAAATGACAAGTATGAACGAGTCTACACAACTGATACATAGCTAAAAAATAGGAGAAAGTAAGATAGAGGGAGAAGTACTGGGCTGCGAATGTCGATCAGCTACCTAGTGAATCTCCGAAGTCTGCTAGAAACTCTCAACCCTCGCAAGTAGGACCTGAAGCGCCTGAATTTGCACACGGGGTGCAGGGAGTAAAGTGAGTACTCCAACTCAGTGAGTAATAATAATAATTGCAGACTGAGAAATAAGAAATCGTATAAATACACATCAACAGGCTATAAAGAAGTAGTAAAACCAGTAAAAATAATGAAACAGTGAAAATATGCAAAATCACTTTAGTTCAGTTTAAGCTTCTTTAGAATGCCTTTTTAACATTTAAGCAAGTAAATAACAGGCAACTTGAAAAGATAAGCACATAAAGAATAGCCCCTCGGGCACAATACCAACAAAATCAGCCCCTCGGGCAACACATGGAACAATACCAGCCCCTCGGGCTATATCTCATATCACAATATGTACTCGTGCTCACTGGGGGCGTGCAGACTCCTGGAGGGGCCCCTTACGGCTCAAGCGCAATTTCAAGCCATCTCGTGGCATCATCAATAGGCTCTCGACCTCATATCAACAAGTCATCTCGTGGCATACAATCTCAGGCCCTCGACCTCATAATCATAATAAGTGTATCCTCACAACACAGTCCCTCGACCTTACTCAGTCAGAATCTCATAAGCCACTCGGGAAACAGTAAAACGTGATGCTCAGTCCAAATTATCATTTAAAATATTATTTAATATATTAAAAAAGAGTAGACATGGCTGAGTTATGAAAATAATAGAATATAGCATGACTGAGTACAAGTATAAAGTCAAAATAGTGAGGAAATATCAGTAAAAATCCCCTAAGGGTCCAAATAGTTGGCACGAGGCCCAAATATGGCATTCAGCCCAAAACATGATGATAGCAAATATTTTTCAATCAAATACGCAGTAAAATAGTCATTCGGGACGGACTAAGTCACAATCCTTAACGGTGCACGATCCCACGCTCGTCATCTAGCATTGTGTAATCCGGGATTTCACACCCTCTGGACAACATTTACAATCATTACTCAACTCAATCCGGTCCAAACTCTAGCCCGCGACGTCTTTGCCCATCGAATCGGCCTCAACTCGCATCGAATCTATCACAAATCAGAATCACGACGTCAAAATATGCTAAGGGAACGAAGCCTATGCAAAATAATCAATTTACAACATAAATCCTAAAATTCACCAAACTCGACCCCCGGGTCCACGTCTCGGAATTCGATAAAATTCACATCAATAGATTCATTATCTCCCCACGAGTTCATACATATCAAAAGTCCCAAAATCCAACCACAAATGGCCCCTCAAATCCTCAAGTCTAGGTCTCTAATACCAAGCCCTAGTCTCCTCAATTTTAAACCCTTACTTCCTACTAATACAATGATTAACCAATAGAAAAACGATCATAAACTTAAGTAATGAGGCTTAGGTAACTTACCCAACTTATTCACCTCGATTTTCCCTTGAATTCACTGCCCTAACTCGTGTCCCGTCTTAAAGAATGGAGAACTTACCAGAAATTCGCGAAGGAAACATTATATACTTCTGACCCAGGGATTCCGCATCTGCGACCCCTTTTTCTGCTTCTACGGTCCCGCTTCTGCGGTCTAGACCATTGCACCTGCGGTTTCCACTTACTTGACCATTTTCTCATTTGCGGTTTAAAACCTCGCACCTGCGCTTTCACAGGTGCGCCCACTTTATCGCTTCTAAGGTTCCTGAAGATCATCCTCTTGGCCGCATCTACGTCTCCTTCCACACTTTTGCGAGCCTGCACCTACGGTCCCCTAGCTGCAGGCGTGCTTATGATAGCAGACTACAACTTCAGCTGCCATTTCCAATTTCCATTCTTTCCGTCAACCACCCGAAATCACCCCGAGGCTCCCGGAACCTCAACCAAAGGTCTAAACACATCATATACCACTATCCAAACTTATACCAATCTTCAAAAAACTCCAAACAACATCGAATCAACCAAATCACATCGAATTCAAGCCTAAGTTTCCAAATTTTCTGAATTACGCTTTTGATCAAAAAGTCCACCAAACCACGTCCGAATAACCTAAAAGTTTGTACACACATCCCAAATGACACAACGAAACTACTGCAACTCCCGAAATTCCATTTTGACCCCTATATCAAAATCTCACCTATCAACCGGAAAACGCCAAAATTCCATCTTCGCCAATTCAAGCCTAAATATACTCCAGACTTCCAAAACGCATTCTGATCACGCTTCTAAGTCCCAAATCACCTCCCAAAGCTATCCAAACCATCAAAACTCACATCCGATCCATCTATCACATAAGTCAACATCTGGCTGATTTATGCAACTTACGCTTCCTCAAAAGAGACTAAGTGTCTCAAACCTCACCAAACTTTTCCGAACCCGAGCCAACCAACCTGATCACTCATAGAACCGATAAACAAAGCAATAAAAAGCAGAAATGGGGAAAATGAAGCGATAACTCATGAGACGACTGGCCGGGTCGTCATATCCTCCCCCTCTTAAACAAACGTTCTTTCTCGAACGAGTTAAGAAACATACTTGAAGCCTCAAACATGTGAGGATATTTGCTCTGTATCTCCCGCTCGGTCTTCCAGGTAGCGTCCTCCACAAGCCGACCTCTCCACTGCACTTTCACTGAAGCTATATTCTTTGATCTCAACTTCTGATTCTGACGCTCCAAAATAGCTACTGGCTCCATATCATAAGTCAAATCACCATCTAACTGCACCGAGCTGAAATCCAGAACATAAGACGGGTCCTCAATATACTTCCGAAGCATAGAAACATGAAATACCGAATGTACACTCGCCAAGGTGGGTGGAAAAGCAAGCTCATAAGCCACCTCCCCAATCCTCTCAAGCACCTCAAAAGGCCCAATGAACCGAGGACTCAATTTACCCTTCTTCCCAAATCTCTGTTGATACCCAATTTTTCCCTATGTATTTTATATACCCAAAATACTTTCAAAATAACATATATATGCATACATAAGCATACCCAAGTGCTTT
>MU675593.1:56346-71106 GCA_026770625.1 Nicotiana glauca
CTTATAGAACATCTTCAAAAGGGTCGATACCGTCAAGAGCTTCCACGAAGGCCGTGGAATGATCATATAGCCTTTCGCCATCCCAACAGAATGAACTATATGCCTGACATGTTCGCTTGAGGATGGGTAGAATTGTTTGAAAACTTGAAAGAAGACAAGGTGCAATGGATGTTCGAATGGTTCTCCACTGGAGAGTTCATCATCCTCTCTCGCGACGCTCCATTCCTTATACTCATTAGTCTGAGGGGAACTCATCCCTATGTCCCACTCCGAGTCATGAGACAGGTAGGAAGAAAGCAAGTTGTACCAAAGGTCGAGAAAATGAGTCATTTCAGGGCTGATTTCCAAGGCAATGATAGCCCATACAAGTGTTAAGCTCAGCAAATGTGGAATAGCAAGATTATCTTGGAGAGGGATTCCATAGAACCCGACAGGTATCGTGTCAACTACACCTCATACTATCTAGTTTGGCTAATATAAGATCATGCTAGGTCAAGACAACCCGGGTATGTTCGAGGTCACAGGGTCATCGATGAAAGGGCTGAGATACAGGTTAAGTACAATCAGTTGCGCAAAAGGCTCAGGGAGTGCGAGAGTGAGCATCAGGAGATTCAAGAGGCTAATCAAAAGTTGATCGAGGAATGGAAAGATCTGGATGTTAGAGCCAACAAGAGCTTAGGGCATTTGGAGCATGGGTTAGTATACCTGGAAGGGAAGTTCATCCGGAGGATCGAGAGTTGCCAAAATGCTGAGGGTAATGAAGGAGGACATTTGGCTAGGGCTTGTTTGCTGCTGGGATTGCGTGAGCTGGTGACGCTGTTCGATGGAGCCAAAGATGCCGAGTCTAGGGAAGGTCCTTCTGGGACCAAGTAGTTAGGAGTTTTCTTTCTTTTCCGCTCTGAAATGTAATAAGGCCAATGTCCATTAGTGATGTTTTTACTTTATGCAATTTTAGTGTCAGGATTCGTCTTATTTTTATCAATAAAATAAGGCATTTAGCATTATAAGTTCTCCAAATCAACTTGTCGCTAGGCCTACCTCGGGCGCAATGAGGCTCCCAAATTAGGACACGATTTATATTCTTGCACTATGTGTTTAAATACTGCAATATTTTTCTCCTCAGAATCCGCACTAACTTGTTACCTTTTTGTTGTTTTTACTTTTATTTTTATTCCCCTACCCAAAGGTTAGTTCGTGCATTCTGGCATCATCATCCTACTTTACAAGATCTAAGGGCCCTCCACCTCCTCCTCTTCCAAGCTCTATAAAAAGCAAGAACAAAGCAAGGATGGAGAATGTGAACAACATCAGAAAGGACAACTCAACTGAAAGGGTAGAGGTTCCTCAGGGTGTTCAGGTATCCAGAGAGAGTGATGCTCAACTCAAACAAAAGTTACTGAAGTTTCAAGAAGAACTGGACCAAGTTCGGAACTTGGCAAGTCTGTCATTCTCCCTCACAACCCCAGATATTAACTTTCCTAATACTCAACACCCCGTACTTCCACAGAACATCCCAAAATCACAGAAACAACCCGCTGCTCATTGCGACACTCACCTCAAAAATACTCCAACAAATGATCATCCCCACCATACTCCCATATATTTGGAAACCATACCACAATACACTCAACCCATCACAAACACACCAGAGTCTGATGACAAAGACTCTCTCATCAAGAACTTGGCAGCCGAGCTTAAGAAATTAACTAGCCGAGTCCAGGGATTTGAAGGAAGCAAAGGCATTGAAGGGCTAAATTATGAGGATGTTTGCATTCAGCCAGATGTTGAACTCCCGGAGGGGTACAAACCTTCCAAGTTTGAAATGTTTGACGGGTCGGGGGATCCTAGAGTCCATTTGAGGACATATTGTGACAAGCTGGTCGGTGTGGGAAGAGATGAGAAGATCCGCATGAAACTCTTTATGAGAAGCTTGAAAGGAGATGCGCTATCTTGGTACATCAGCCAAGATCCCAAAAAGTGGACGAGCTGGGTTTAATTGGCGTCCGACTTCATGGACAGATTCAGGTTCAATACAGAGAACGCACCAGATATCTTCTACATCCAGAACCTGAAGAAGAAACCCATTGAGACATTCCGTGAGTATGCCACTCGATGGAGATCCGAGGCTGCCAAGGTTAGGCCGGCCTTAGAGGAGGAACAAATGAAACGGTTTTGGTCCGAGCACAGGATCCACAATACTATGAGAGGTTGATATTGATAGAGGGTCAGAAGTTCTCCTATATTATCAAGCTAGGAGAAAGAATTGAAGAGGGAATTAATAGTGGAATGGTCACTAACTTTGAGGCACTGCAAGCTACCAACAATGCCCTACAATATGGTGGCACATCAAAGAAAAAGGATGTGAGTGCCGTGACGGTTGCAAAAAGAACCAAGTCACCCATAAGATACCAAGCCTACCCGGTACCCCCTCTTACATACCAGCTTATTCCCAACTACCAAGCACCTCCACCTTCTTACCAAATTCCATCGCCCGCTTACCAACCATCTCCATACCAACCTACTTCACCAAAATATTCCCAACCTGCACCCATCTACCAAGCCTATAACACTCACTACCAGTCACCTCCCACTCGCCAAAACTTTCCCACGCCACGCCCTAACTTCGAATGTAGACCTCCCAAGCAATACACCGCCATCGTCGAACCGATCGACCAATTATATAAAAGACTCAAAGTAGCCGATTACATCACCCCAATACCTGCCAAAACTCCATATAATCCATCCCAGTGGGTCAATCCAAATAAAATATGTGCGTACCATTCCGGCATGAAATGACATACCATTGATGAGTGTCGATCTCTGAAAGACAAAATCCAAGTTCTGATTGATAGCAAAATCATCGTGGCCAAGGAACCTGCTCCTAATGTCCTCAATAATCCTTTGCCTGATCATAAGAGCGGTGATGTGCATATGATCGAAGTAGAAGATGATTGGGACCCCAAAGGGTTAATTGGATTAATTGCCGAAGGTGACGAGCCCAAGAAACCAACCGTCACATTGAATCCAATTGTGTTCCAGATCCAACCCTCTCGGGATGCTGAAGTAAACATGTCTGTGCCTCTCGAGTTTGAAGCACCGTCATCCAAAGGGACCACAAAGTCGATCGAGGTGGAGTTTGGGTCTCCAAAAGTACCATTTGAAGTTGCTGTATTGCCACCCAAAACTAGAGTGCCCATTCCTATAGCGAAGTTAGTAGTAACGCCATTCCATACATAGGCCATCCCTTGGTATTACACCGCCGAGGCAAGGAGAAAGGGAAAGTCTAGGTTTGGAGAAGTAATTGCAGCGTAGGGTATGACCAGGACTGGCAGAATCTATACTCCAGAGCACTTAGTCGAATCAAGTAAGCAGGTCTCTGGACGGCCTATTGAAACTGGACCTAATGATCTCTGGCGAAAGATACAGGCAAAAGAATATTCAGTTGTTGACCAATTGAACAAAACACCAGCACAGATCTCCATTCTGGCTCTATTGCAAAGCTACGAGACACACAAGAATGCCTTGATGAAAATACTAAGCGACGCGTACATACCTAATACTATAATTGGAGGCGAGATGGAAAACATGGTCGGGCAGGTATTGGAGAGTCATAAGATCACTTTCCACCAGGATGAGTTGCCCCCTAAAGGTTTAGGACACAACAAAGCACTGTATATCACTGTACAATGCAAAGACTATTTCATCACCAGGACTTTGATTGACGGAGGATCCAACCTCAACATTTGTCCATTGGTGACCCTCAGAACATTAGGTAAGAGCCTGCATGAAATTAAGGATGGGGCTATCAACGTCAAAGCCTTTGATTGCTCCCACATGTCCACTATTGGGGAGATCAGTCTATGTTTACAAAATGGGGCCAACTTGGTTCGATGTTGATTTTCAAGTGATAGATATCCCAGCATCCTACAACCTACTACTGGGCCGACCTTGGATCCATACCACTGGAGCTGTAGCATCCACCCTGCACCAGGTAGTGAAGTTCGAGTGGAATCACAAAGAGGTGATCATTCATGGTGACGGGAGTAAACCCATATACAGTCGTCAAACTATCCCAGCAATTGAAGGTAGACGGAAGCTAGGAGGAGAAACTTACCACCATATTGAGCGAGTCAATGCCATGGATAAAGATAAATGGTGGGATAACAAGATAGAAAGTATCCTGAATTGGAGCGGGTATAAAACTGGCAAAGGGCTCGGCAAGAACCTTTAGGGAATCACCAAGCCGATCAAGATGAAGAAGTATGGCACCACTTTCAAGTTAGGATATGGATATACGTGGCAGGAGTTCAAGAATTGGTCGCCACCATGGCGCGACCCTTACTATCCGCTGGAGCACCCGATACCCCGCCTATAATAGACCTTCCAGCCGGCCGACATCATATATGGGTCAGAGAAAGATGAAGCATTAGCCGTAATGAAGAATTTGTTCTTGGAAGATGACAACATGGACTGTCACGTCATTCTCGAGGAGAAAGGAGAGGAAGGCCCATCCATACAAGCAGTGAACCAAGGAGAAGGCCTCAACAATTGGTCCGTCAGGGTCACCAAGGCCCGGAGAGCTTTGGGGTAGCAAGACTGAACAAAGCATTATGCATTGTCTTTTACTTTTTCATTAGTTGATTTTCTTTCAGTATTACCTCTAAAATTTTGAAAAGAGCCCCGATGTTAAAAAAATTCAACATTTATCAAAGCATTTCAATTCCTTATTTAAATCTCGCTCTTATTATTTTTCTCTATCATTTATTTTACTTTTACACAACATTATTATTACTTATCTTGATGAACCGATGAATGTGACATGCGACGAGATAACGCGAGAAACAGACATAGATTCAGAAGAAGATGAAATACCAGAAGAGGTTGTTAAAGAGATTGAGGATTTTGAAAACAGACCTAAGTCTAACTTGGACGAAACCGAGGTTGTCAACCTGGGGGATATAGAGAATGTCAAGGAAACATGCATCAGTGTTCACCTGTCGCCATCAGAAAAGAAAGAGTACACGGAGTTCTTAAAAGAGTATGAGGACATATTTGCTTGGTCATATGATGATATGACCGGTCTCAGTACATCCATTGTAGCTTACAAATTGCCAACAGATCCGACATGTCCCCCGGTAAAGCAGAAGCTCAGAAAGTTCAAACCGGACATGAGTTTGAAAATAAAGGAAGAAGTCACTAAGCAAGTCAAAGCCAAGGTCCTCAGGGTAGTGGAATACCCGACATGGTTAGCTAACATTGTGCTAGTACCAAAGAATGATGGGAAGGTCAGAATCTGTGTCGACTACCGGGACCTCAACCGGGCCAGTTCGAAAGATGACTTCCCACTGCCAAACATACACATCCTGATCGACAACTGCGCCAAGAACGAGCTGCAGTCGTTTGTTAATTGTTTCGACGAATTTCACCAGATATGGATGGACGAAGAGGACGTGGAGAAAACGGATTTCATTACACCGTGGGGAATGTATTGTTACAAGATGATGCTGTTTGGATTAAATAATGCTGGGGCCACCTACATGAGGGCCATGACTACTATTTTCCATGACATGATACACAAATATCAAGGTGTATGTAGATGATGTCATAATCAAATCCAAGAAAGCCACGGACCACATGGGAGATTTGAGAAAGTTCTTCAATAGATTAAGAAGGTACAACCTGAAATTGAATCCCGCTAAATGTGCATTCGGGGTTCCTACCGGAAAACTGCTTGGGTTCATCGTAAGTCGACGGGGAATAGAACTCGATCCGTCAAAGGTTAAGGCCATTCAGGAATTGCCACCGCCAAAGAACAAGAAATAGGTCATGAGTTTCTTAGGAAGACTCAACTACATCAGTCGGTTCATAGCCCAATCCACCGTCATTTGCGAACCAATCTTCAAGATTTTGAAAAAGGATGCCGCCACTAAGTGGACTAATGATTTTCAAAAGGCTTTCGACAGAATCAAGGAATACCTGTCGACGCCACCAGTCCTGGTTCTGCCCGAACCAGGTAGACCACTATTGCTCTACCTTGCAGTACTGGATGGAGCATTTGGTTGTGTTTTGGGACGACATGATGAAACGGGGAGAAAGGAGCAAGCCATCTACTATCTCAGCAAGAAGTTCACCTCGTACGAGACCCAGTATTCCCTATTAGAACGCATCTGTTGTGCTTTGACTTGGGTAGCTCAGAAGTTGTGGCATTATTTCTATGCCTACAATACTTATCTCATATCAAGGATGGATCCACTAAAGTACATCTTTCAGAAGCCCATGCCCATGGGCAAGCTGGCCAAATGGCAAATATTGCTGAGTGAGTTTGATATTGTATACATGACTCAAAAGGAAATCAAAGGACAGGCGCTAGCCGATCATCTTGTCTAAAATCCCGTGGGTGGATAATACGAGCCTCTAAAGACATATTTTCTTGATGAAGAGGTCTCTTTCGTAGGCGAAGACATTGCAGAATCCTACGATGGCTGGAGAATGTTTTTCGATGGAGCAGCAAATTTTAAGGGAGTTGGCATAGGAGCGGTCCTAGTATCAGAAACAGGTCACAATTACCCGGTGTCTGCCAAACTCAGGTTCCCGTGCACCAACAACATAGCCAAGTACGAAGCCTGTATCTTAGGGCTCAAACTAGCCATTAACATGAACGTTCAGGAGTTACTAGCGATCGGGGACTCAGACTTGCTTATACATCAGGTCTGAGAGGAATGGGCAACCAAGAACTCCAAAATACTCCCATACTTGCACTATGTACAAGAGTTGAGGAAGAGGTTTACAAAGACAGAATTTCGGCATGTCCCCAGGGTTCAGAATGAGTTCACCGATGCATTGGCCACTCTATCATCCATGATTCAACATCCAAATAAGAACTTTATTGATCCCATCCCAATAAAAATCCAAGATCAACCTGCTTACTGTGCTCATGTCGAGGAGGAAGCAGATGGAAAACCATGGTTTCACGACATTAAGAAGTATCTGTCAACAGGAGAATATCCAGAACTTGCAAACACCACACAAAAGTGCACACTGCGAGGGTTATCCAATCACTTCTTTCACAGCGGAGGAATCCTGTATTGGAGGACTCCCGATTTGGGACTATTAAGATGCGTCGAAGCAAAGGAGGCATCCGGGTTGTTGGAGAAAATTCACGCAGGGACTTGTGGTCCGCATGTGAATGGTTTTGTCTTAGCCAAGAAAATACTCCGGGCCGGTTATTTTTGGATGACTATGAAAATGGATGCATCCAGTATGTTCGAAAATACCATCGTTGCCAGATCCCTAGGGATATGATAAAGGTACCCCCTAACGAGCTTAATGCAACAAGCTCACCATGGCCGTTCATCGCTTGGGGAATGGATGTCATCGGACCTATCAAGCCGACCGCGTCAAATGGGAACAGGTTCGTTCTAGTGACAATCGATTATTTCACCAAATGGGTTGAAGCAGCTTCATACAAGGCGGTAACCAAGAAGGTTATGGCAGACTTTGTCCGCGACCATATAATTTGGCAGTTTGGCATCCCAGAGTCAATCATCACTGACAATGGTTCCAATCTCAATAGTGATTTGATGAAAGCAATGTGTGAGATATTTAAGGTTACGCACAAGAATTCTACAGCATACATGCCCCAAATGAATAGAGCCGTAGAAGTGGCCAATAATAACATTAAGAACCTACTGAGGAAAATCATAGAAAAACACAAGCAATGGCATGAGAATCTACCATTTGCTCTATTGGGATACCGTACCACCGTCCGCACATCGACTGGGGCGACCCCTTATATGTTGGTTTATGGTACTGAGGCAGTCATCCCAGCCGAAGTAGAGATTCCTTCCCTGAGAATTATGCAAGAAGCAGAACTTGAAGATGCAGAATGGGTAAAAATTCATTACGAGCAATTAGCCATTATAGACGGAAAGAGACTGAATGCAGTTTGTCACGGCCAGCTTTATCAGAATAGAATGGCTAGAGCCTTAAAAAAAAAAGTCAGGCCAAGGCAGTTCGCGCCAGGGCAGTTAGTACTGAAGAAGATTTTTCCGCACTAAGACGAAGCCAAGGGAAAGTTCTCTCCTAACTGGCAGGGCCCGTACATGGTTCACCGGGAGCTAACTGGGGGAACCCTCATACTCGCAGAAATGGACGGAGAAGTTTGGCCGAAGACGATCAATTCAGATGCAGTGAAGTGATATTATGTGTAACCATTGTGATTCCTTTATGATGTAATTTAAACTACACCTTACCTGATTCCCGTTTAAGAGGGGATACGTAGGCAGCCTTACGGGTTCGGTCACAATTCAATAAAATTTTATTCCCCCCCAATATTGGAAACTGGGGCAGAATTTTGAGGAGGACCCTCAAAATTCTAAAGTTGACCTTCGCCATTCACCGCGCGCAGCCGTCAGAGGCACCAAATCAGTAAACTGGGGCAGAATTTTGAGGAGGACCCTCAAAATTTCAGAGCAAAAGAGGTCGCAATATCTTGAACCGTGTCGCAGTCATCGGTTCATCTAAAATCGTTTTATCCATTATGTATTTACATCATATTATTTTCACTAAATCATGCATGGCTACTGTCAAAATAGCTTTGTTTGGCAATGCTACCCCAATGAAAGCAAGAGCCGAGTAGGACAAGCGCAGTCCACGGGAAGACTAACTAACCTTCCCCCTTTACAAAACTCACGATTTTTCTTTGGATGCAGGCACCCCAGACATAAAGTCATCAGACACGATTACAAGCTCTTATTTTTCAAGAATACCATTCCCAGAATCATTCCTCATCATCGAGCGCTATTCGCCCACAACATCACCGACGACCACAAGGGCAAACTAATTGACATCTATCACCTCTCAGCTAAGAGATTTCGTTACTCCCCGCCTTTATTTATCGCATTGCATAAGGCTACCTTTCTGCCTTCTGAGACTAAGCGTTGTCTCCATACTGCATTTTATTGCATTGCATAAGGCTACCTTTCTGCCTTCCAAGACTAAGCGTTGTCTCCATCCTGCATTTCTTGCATTGCACAAGGCTACCCTTCTGCCTTCCAAGACTAAGCGTTGTCTTCATATTGCATTTTATTGCATTGCATAAGGCTGCCATTTTGCCTTCCGAGACTAAGCGTTGTCTCCATATTGCATTTTATTGCATTGCATAAGGCTACTATTCTGCCTTTCGAGACTAAGCGTTGTCTCCATATTGCATTTTATTGTATTGCATAAGGCTACCATTCTGCCTTCTGAGACTAAGCGTTGTCTCTATCTGCATGACTGGAAGATCGCTGACTTTATTTAAATCCTCCATGGCTGAAATATCGCCACTTTATCTCTCTTGCATGGCTGAAATATCACCACCTTTTACTTACGTCTTGCAATCGACTGAAATATCGCCAAACGTCATTTAAATTCTAGCATCGGCCGAAAGATCGCCAGTTATGTTTAAATCCCCATTATCACCTATACTTATGTTTTCTATCGGCTGAAACATCGCCAGCTTTATTTAAATTTCTATCGGCTGAAATATCACCATTTTACTTTTTACATCGGCTGAAACAACGCCAGCTTTATTTAAATTTCTATCGGCTGAAATATAACCATTTACATTTTGCTACACCGGCTGAAATATCGGCAATTACATTTTTTGCATCGGCTGAAACATTGCCAGCTTTATTGAAATTTCTGTCGACTGAAATATCGCCATTTACATTTTGCTACATCGGCTGAAATATCGCCATTTACATTTTTTGCATCGGCTGAAACATCACCAAATCCTGTATTTCATAGGATGAAATACTGCCAAATCGTCCGAGGGTGTCATTGTTCGGAGCATCATCTAGATAGACCGAGAACACCATGCCATGGCCCGAGGACCCCGCTTTATATCCTGCACATCATTATTCAAAGGCATCATGGTTAGGAGGCACCATTGTCATAGCTTGGGAACATCATTTCATAGTCTGCGAATCTTTTATTATGCGCTTCATGTCCCAGGACGTCATGGTGTGAGGACGTCATATCAACCGTCCGAAGGCAACATTCATGGTCCAATGTGAACTTGCATCATGTTTAACTTCCGCACGATATGCTTGTATTACTCAATTGCAGGTACATCAGCAGGCAGCAGCATTACGGCAGGAGTGATTCCGCTCTGGTTCTCGCAACCCATCAGTCCCGGACCACACTTCCCCAACCTAAATATTGCGTCCGTCTCTTCAAAACGTCCATCGGCACATTCCGTCGGTGCTTCCTGAACTACATATGACCTGATTCCTGTAAAAGCAGGGATACGTAGGCAGCTCTAAACCAGAGATCGGCCAAAACCTTTCAAATCGTTACTTTCGGTCAAAATTGGCCATCATATCTTTACCCGACAACTCTTTCATCCTTACCGGGTAAAGAGGACAGCTGTTGATACCCAATTTTTCCCTATGTATTTTATATACCCAAAATAATTTCAAAATAACATATATATCCATACTTAATCATACCCAAGTGCTTTGGTATTTTTCCAAAAATTTTAAGGATTTTCAAAACCAATTTATTATTTATTTTAGCAATACAAATCCCATAATTATTCCCAAAATTATTATTTTTGGTGAATAATTTATTTTATTCTTATATTTATACCAAAATATAATTAAGGTAATTTTTTTTATATTTTTACAAATTTATTATTGCTTATAATTATAATTATAGCCTATTTTACGATTGATAGTACTTTATAATTGTAAAATTAGTTCCAATATTTTTTTAATTAATGTTTATATACTATTAATTGGTTCAGTACTTTTAATTTGCTTTTAAAATTATTTTTACTATTTTTTATAAAATAAAAGGGAAAATTAGCTATTTAACATTTAGCCTCATTTTATTTCAATTACAGCCTCTTTTACATCTCAATTTTAACCCTTAACTGACCCTATCCTAACCCCAACCAGACCGACCCATTTTTTAATTCGACCCAACCCATAACCCAATCCAAATGGCCCTACCCGGTTCCCACCTACCCTTTTAAATCTAGGCCGTTGATCATACAGATCAACGACCATAATTTACCCTTCCATAATTAAACCCAAATAACCTACCCTAATCCCTCATTTTCCATATCTCAGCCACCCTTGAATGCTCTCCACTCTCAAAACTCTCTCGAAGGTTTTTCGATACCCTAGCCGTCTCTGACCTCTTCTCCACCAAAATTTCACCGGAATCCATGGCTTTTCAGACCATGGGTGTCCTATACTCACCCCCTTCCGCCATTAGACCATGTTTGTTCGAAGCTTCGAGGTCTGACCTCAATGGTTCTTGTGAGCACGTGATTTTTGTTCTAAGCAAATTATTCCAAAAGCTCCAAATAAAATAATTTTACAGTTTTAGGAATTTTGTTGCATTTTCTGTGCATTTGTATTAGGAATTTAATTTCACATTTTAGTATTAAGAACGTGTTAATTCATTTTAGAAATTTAAAGAAAAATCACAAAAATAGTTCACTTAGCATTTTTTACATTTTAATTGTGAAATTGTCTTGATTTAGTTTTAAAACAATTTTATGCATTAAAGAAGTTTAGTTTAATTGCTAATTTAATTTTCTTGTATCTCTACAAAAATCAGAAAAATAAATAACACAAAAAATACAAATTCTTAAATAAGGAGAAAACAATTGAATTTAGAAGAAAAATGAAAAGGTTGTTGGGCTCATTATTTCTTAGCCCAAATACCCATAACATACACGCCCCAGTCCAGGTCCAATTTTACCCAAACACGATCGGCTTCAATTAATCAAAACGACGCCGTTTGGCATCGTTAAATCCCAACCATTGATCACCCATGATCCAACGGTCACATAACACAAACCACTGATGAATAAAACGATGGCGTTTGGATGCTTTAATCTGAGCCGTTCATTTGATTGATCTAACGGATGATGTCACACTTTCATTAAAGTTAAACGACACCGTTTTAAGACTAAATTAATGTGAACCGTTAAATCATCTAATCTAACGGTCGTGAATCATTAATATTCGTTTAATTTAGTAAATGATACATACACTTAATATCATAATATCATGTTCTTCATTTCGTTTTCCTCAGCTGCCAGCAAATTCCTTTGATCCCGCCGGAACCCTACCGGCAGGAGACACCATTGATGCCAATCAATTCGCCCTTAACACCATAGGAGCATCGCAACCTCCTCTTCCCACCCCTCTATTTCTTTTTCCTCGAATAAGTCCTCATCTTCTCGAATATTCAATTTAGTCTCGCCGGAACCCTACCGTCGGCGAACATCACCTATGCCAATAGCCACCAAAATAACACCACAGCCTCCTCATGAGACCCTCTTTCCATTCCCCTTTATGTTTTTCTTCGAATCTTGCCAGAAAGCTTCAAATATCAATTTTAAAGTTTTTCGGCCAAGATTCAAGGTATGCTAAAAATTTCCAAAATAACACCATGAACTCCTCTTCTCATCTTCTATCCTAATCCACCAACCTTTTCCTTCGAATCATCTTCAAACTCGTCAAAATTCAAAGTTTGAGCTTTCTGGTCAAGGATTCAAGCTCAAATCTTTATAATTTTTTGACCTTAACATCCTTAACCACGTGTTTTCTTATGAAAAACACATGGTTAGGGATGTTACGGGTCAAGAATCTAAAAAAATTCTTTCAAAAAGGCTGGCCGGAATTTTTCGTCAAATCAGTGAGTCCTACTCTTATTTTTCTCTTTTGAGCTTTATTGTTGTTCTATCTTTAAAATGGTTTGTATGATTCTGTTCTCATAGTTTAATTTCACTTAATTCTGTTTTGATTAATTTCTTGAAATGGTTCTGATTTTTATTGTTTGTTGTTCTGATTAGATTGTAGTTTGTTCTGAGTTTTAATTTTAGTTTGATATCAGTTAGATTTTATTTCTATTTGTTCTATCGTTTGATTCGATTTTTATAATTTCAGTATTTCATTTATTGTGATTAGTTAGTTTTAATCAACTTAGTTTAGTTTAATCAATAATTCTTTAGTTCAGTGTTTAATTAGTTTTAATGATGATTAGAATTGATTTTTAGCCCTAATTAGATTTAGTTGGATTGATTCTAGGAGGTTTGTTTAGTTATAACTGCTTAAGATTGGCAATCATAATCAGTTCTTAGTAATAAAATAAGGAAAAAGGAATGAATTAAGATCAGTAATTCTGAAGATAAAATAGGGGCATTTTTGGAATATCATAAATGTGGACAGTAATTGTATGGAACTTCAGGGGTATTCTGGGTAGAGGAAAATGGTTTAATAGTAATTATGATGTAATCTCAAGGGTAATAGAGGGATAAAAATGGGTAGTTTAGCAATTGATAAAGTGAAGTGAGGGTAGAATAGGAAATTCAAAGGGGTAGGAATATGATAGAAATGACTAGAACATTCTAGATTGGAGTTTTAGCTTAACTTTTAATAAATGGTTGTATCTAATTGAATAACAAGGTAAAAATGAGGGACAATTAGATAAATTCTGATTTTAAAATTCCCTCCATTTTCTAATTCTATAAATAGGCATTGATATGCCTTAAATCATAAGTTTTTGAACCCTGAAAAATCCCTAAAAAATATCTGCTATGTTCCAGATCTGAAACTCTCTTTTCCATATCTAAATTTCTTCCATAAATTCAAAAACAGATAGAAAATCTCTAAAAAATAAAAAAAAAAAAACAAAAAAAAAATTACTGTTTCATTGGTGATCAACCTACTGTGACTGATTTACTGAATTCTGCTATGGTTTCTGGTGAATTTTCAAGCTCATTTGGATCAGTTGAGCTGTTGTTTGCTCTGTCCAGTTTGATTTCGATTTGCTTGGGCTGTTGAACCTTTTCTACACTGTTGATTGTCATTTACTGATTGCTGTTGGATTTTTAAACGCGTGTTTCATTATTGCTGGGATTTGCTTACTGTTGTTGCTGCTCGAATTACTGCCCTAGATGATCTCTTCTCCTTCACTTCTATTCGCATTTCAGGTACACATTTTGAGCCCGATTCACTGTAATATCTTCAGTTGAAGACGAGATTGAATTTGAAGTCATTCCTCTACTGCAGCTTTAATACTTGGATAGTTCCATTACGTTTAAATAATTTTCTATGATTTGGTTAATAGTGTACTGTAATTAAACTGATGGACTATTACTGTTTTGAAGTAGTTGGATTGATTAAATTGAATTGTGTAGATTAATAACCTGTCGACTCCTAGTTTGGATCTGGACGTATTTTGATTCATTCTACTTAGTATTAAGCGGTCAATTAGGAATTTCATGTTTCTTGGCTGAAAATCCATAACTATTTTGAATAGATAATGTTAAAAAGCATAAAACCGTGGACATATTTCATAACTAAAGTATTTGAGATTGTTGTTCAAGTTTTCCAGTTCTCAGTCCAGTAATTGCAAACTAGTTAATAAAGCTTGTCGTTTATTTTTTTTTTTCTGATTTTAATTCAAATGGTAAAATTTTGGTTAGTTATTAACAGTTGTAGTGAAAACGGACGCATGAATTGGGTTTCGCACTAGTCTGTTGGACCAAATGTCCTAATGCCCAAAACCATCGTTAATTATGTTATTTTGCTGGGCCAAACATTCTAAGGCCCAAAGTACCGTAAAGTCGCTATGCTGAAATTACAGTGGGAACTAGGAAAATTAATACATAAATACATAATTGAGTTTTGAATTAGGTAGCGGGTTCGAGCTAAGAGGTTTTACCCTTTTGTTTGAACCCGGACTTGAATTCGA